>CAUYPK010099763.1:0-10914 GCA_963574355.1 Loris lydekkerianus | reverse complement strand
TGTGATTGTATTTGTTCCCATTTTGTTTTTTTACTTCAAAATAAGATATGTGCAGTGTGCCTAGGAATTTGTTCATAGTCTTTTTTAAAAAACTATAGTCCGGCCCTTCAACAGTCTGAGGGACAGTGAACTGGGCCCCTGTTTAAAAAGTTTGAGGACCCCTGAGTCCTGGAACATAGGCAAAGAGTTTCACAGGTGATTCTAATGTGCAGCCAATGGTAATTGCAAGAGTTAATGGCCAAAATGATGAATTAAAGCAATTATGGCAAAGACCACTAAATCCAAGTGACGGGCTTAAAAAACAGACCAAGTATCTCCTGAGCAGCTGGGACATTTGTAATTGCAGAATTCAATTAAAGAGTCTGGCGCCCTTTCCGTTGCTTCATCTTGCGTCTTCTTTTGCTTGCACCTCTGTGAAAAGCATTCTTCACATTTTCAAAGATAGCAAAAATATCTTGCCTGATGTCCCCTCACTAATACATCAGGATGAGTCACTGATAGATTGGGTAACAGAATGGGAGCCTAAGGCTGCAAGCCACAGCCCCAACGTCTCTGCTATTAATAGAATACTGTTTACACTGGAAGGGAAGAGCTTTTTAATGGAATTGTTGTATGTGCAGAAAAGTGTAAAATTGGTAGAAGATTGAGAAAATATTCGTGGGAAATCTGCTCATTATTTGCTCACTCTCATTATTAATTTGTAATGAGCCTTTAATTCAGCAACAAGTGGAACCATCTTTGACTACCAGTGAAGCTGATGGGAAATAAGGAGAGACTATCAGTGTACAAAACAGTATTTGAGAGACAATTACTGGGCATGGATTTAGTAGTAAAAATTCTGCCAGAAACAAACTTAAGCAAATATTTTGTTTTTAACAAAGCATACGGCCTGGTGTTAAAAGTATTATTAGACCAAAAAGAAAGTTATAATGATGTAAGTATATGAAAAGCTTCTCAGTTAGTGAGTAGAATGATGATTCAATGGTTTGATAATTTCAAGTTTAACTAGTAATTTATTTTATGGGCAAGTTTATAAATTGAAAAGAGGAAGAAAAAACTGCATAAGAAGAAACAAGAATGGAGAACTTGGCAATTTAGATGCCATGGGAAAATCTCTCAGATCCTCTGGAATGATAAAATGTCTGCTGAAAGACGCATAAAAGGAAGATGACAGGAAATTTAATAAACCCAAATTACAGAATGTGTTTCTTTCCATAGTACAATTTGGTTGTGGTTACAACATGTGATAGATTAAAAAAGATAAAGAAGTAGAAAAAGAAGAAAAAGTTTTAGTCCTCTTTCTGAAAAGTAGCTTGTAAACAGGCGATCACGTTTATTTTTAAATGCTTGTCCTCCTTGTGTGCATTTGTGTTTTGTTAACATAAAAGACGTGAACCCAAGGGAACAAGCTGATGTGATTATAGAGTGAGAGCTGGCATTGGGGGTGGGCGACTGCAGAGTGGGCTCATTCTTCTGTTCTCAATCCCATAGTTAAGGGACAGGTTCAGAGAAGAAAACTCTTGTTCTGCAGCTGGAGACAAGTTCAGCAGGTTTCTGAACCCAAGAGCGAACTCACGGAAATGCCAATCTATCCACAGTCAACTATTAGGAAAAGAGAGAAGATGACAGATTTGGAAGGACCCACCGAATGCCTGGTTGAAATATTTAGTTGCAGGAGAACACCAACAGGAAAATATAGCTGATGGGGAGGGGATGAGCCTCACACACACACCCCAACCCACCCGCACCAACAGACCCAAAGCAAACCTCAGAAATGACCCCAATCTAAACCAAGGAAATGTGCAGATTGGAAGGCCCAGTCTTCCTCCCTGGCCATACTTGTCTCAAAATAGAGCCTTCCCACAGCTGTTTGGACCAGCTTGTGGCTCATTGTTGTGTCTGTTAAATATAATTAAGAACTGCTTGCTCTAGGGGAAATGACGGATTTGATTAAGGGGGAGTGTTTCTTCTCCCTTTCTTCTTTCTTGTTTTTGTTCAACCTTGTCCAAATTTCTTTTTAACTGTTTTTTTAAATTATGTCACGTTCTAGGACATTTTCCACTTTTTGTTGTAGACAATCAGATGCTAAGGGTATGTGTGTGCGTGCGTGCATATGTGTGTTTCTGCATGCGCGCATACAATTTCAGATGGAATAAAGGAGGCTTGGAGGGGGGAATGCTTCCCAAACAGGTTTATTTTAGGCCCTCAAAAACCAAAAAAAAAAAAAAAAAAAATCCATAAAACCAAAACTGACTGAAGCAGATTATGAAGAACTCCCAGCAAATGCCAAGTGGTGTGTTCCCCAAGCTTAGAATGGCATTTGCACTCTATAGCTATAATTTCTTTGTTAACAAGTAAACCCTCCCAGTTCTCTCTGTGGCTTCTGATGTGTCACTATTATATACCACTACGGAACTATGGCAGAGGGTGGGCCGAGGACGGAGGGGATGCAACGCCAGCCATCAATCTTTTCCAAACCACAAGTTCTAAAAGAGCACTGGATTTATGAGCAAATGAGTCCAGAGAGCCCCAGCCAGGGAGTGAAACACTCGTGGGGCTGGGATGACTGTGAACATGTCAGAATGGAAGGAGGAGGAGAAGAAGATGGCATGACAAAATCGGTCTTCAAACGTGACTTCAAGAGCATCTTACAGCATTCTTCTCTTTTAAAAAAAATACGACAGGACATGCCAATAAATGTGATCCCTATCTGAAGAAGGCCTATAGTTAGCTGATACCCCAGTAAGGACATTTGTATTAACTAGATTCTTGATAGGGTTCAAGTGCATATCTGAGGGAACCCGCTCTGTGTAGGTGTAAGACCTTGAACACAGTAAACTTTCAGTAAATGTGAGTGTGTTAAATTAGCCGCATTCCAGATCATTGAGGTTAATCAAAAACGGTGCCTTGTCTTCTCCTCTCTTGACCCATTATTATCAAATGCCCTTCATGCATTCTCCCAAAATGTTTTAAAATCAGTTCTTCCTTTCCTGTTCCCAGAACCGTCTCCTTTTCCATCAATTATCACGCAATGACTAGAATATCACAATGCATACTGAGCCAGTCTCTGGCTTCTGGTTTATCAGATTACTCTTCCCAAGCATCCCCTAGCTTAAAAGCTTTTAATCCCCTTCTCTTGCCTTTGGGATAAAACTCAAATCCCTCTGCTGACATCCTGGGCTCATTGCAATTTGGTCTCAGTGTCTCTCCAAATTTTCAACAAATCTCAAAAGAAAGAATATGCTTGCACCAAGCCAGTGTCCTCTCTGGGGCTTAAAGCAACCTGTGCATGTCTGAGGCCATGACTTTCTTCTGCTGCTTACTGTCCCCACCTAGAATGATTCTTACACCCCCTCCTTTTTGTCTTTGCTTCCTCCTATGCTTCACCCATCCTTCCCATGGAACCTGACCCCCTTTCTTTGTCCTAAGGGAGACGCTCAGAATGCCTGTATATCAGTACTATCTGCTTCACTACCACCACCCAGTCCAGGCCATTAGCAGGATTTTCTCTCTCAAGCATCGCCTGGCCCTCTCACTGTATTCTCCATCCATTCATTAATCCATGCCTTCATTCAACAGTCACCTACTGACTTCCTATTTTGTGTCATGCACCATACAAAGACTCCTGTGTAGAAATATAAATGAAAAAGAATCTACTGTCAAAACGCTCCTCATCAAAGGGAAAGAAATTATAATGTGCTCAGCTTATCTCAGGAGAATACATTTACATTCTGTATATGGTCTTTCTGATTGTCAGGATCTCAAGGTCTCTGAGGTCAGAGGTGACTGTGCCATGGACTTCTTTTGTGGTCCCTGGGAAGCTTATTGACTATGTAACTTGGCTTCTGAAACATAGCTGCTTGGTGATATTGAATGTTTCAATAGCAGATTAGGACTCAAAAACTGTCTCTGTATTTCTTCATTCTCCCAGGAAAAATATCCTTGTCTAAAATGAGACTTACATAGATTATCTATGAATATCTCTGAAATTAGTAACTGGTTGCCTCCAGAAAGGTGTGCTTGGCTAACAGATGGAGGTGAGAAGAATACTTTCCCATGTACACATTTTTATAATTTTGAATTTTATACCATGTGAATGAATAACTAAGTAAAAATCCAATCAAATACATTCTCTTCAATGAAGTGACAATGAATCAATAGGACAAAAGTCTAGACACCAAATTTTTCTTTTTCTCTTGTCCTCTTGTGGGTGGCTGATAAAACAATAACTTAGACAAATCATTACCGTAGATTCAGGTAAGAAAAATTACCAGAATGCAGGTGAATACATAATACACAATACTATTTTAAAATGATTCTCAACTCCCTCCTCTTTCTGACAGATTTGCTTTTCTTGCCTCCTGCATTTTCTTCTAGTTTAGATTTAAGGTTGAGTCCAGTAAGAGGAAAAAATAAATCAGTAGTCTCTAGTTGTACTGGCCACAGCACTTTCTTGCCCATTATGAAAATGACACACAGCAGAGTCTTGGGGTAACCTGTAAGCCCTCTGGCTTTTGCTAAGGCCACTTGCTCTGGCCATGTCTGTAATGACATTTAGTACAGTCAGTCTCAACTGTTACTGGAGCCCCTCTCTGCACCCCCCATGTAACCTTCTGATCTGTTCACTCTTTTAAAAGGAAGAAGAAGGAGCTGATTTTAGGGTGCTGATATATATCTTTGTTTTTCTTGCATCTTGATGGACTAACAGTGATATTAAGAGGGTCAGCTAGCCGGGTATGGGGGCTCACTCCTGTAATTCTAGCACTCAGGGAGGCTGAGGCAAGTAGATCATCTGAGCTGAGGAGTTCGAGACCAGCCTGAGCAAGAGTGAGACTCCCATCTCTATTGAAAACAGAAAAACTAGCTGGGTGGGGTGGCAGATATCTGTAGTTGCAGCTACTTGGGAGGCTGAGGCAAAAGGATTGCTTGAGCCCAGCAGTTTGAGGTTGCTGTGATGCCACAGCTCTCCACCCAGAGCAACAGAATGAGACTCTGTTTCAAAAACAAAATGAAACAAACAAACAAAAAAAGAGGGTCTGTTGACAACCATTTAGGTAAATCACAAAAGAGGGACAACACCCTTTGCTACCTTCCTTTTCTACAGCTGGTCATCTTACTTTGGGTGTTCTCTGTAGAAAAAATATCACAGAATGGAAAGTTCTCACAGGGTACCCCTTTAATGAACCATCGTGCACTCAGGTTATACCAAGCTCAGCTTCACACTCTCAGCGTAGCTCATGAAAACTGAGAACTCTCCAAACTCAATTGAACATCTATTAGCTGTTTCTCTCTGTCTCCCTAACTGCTTGTGCAAATCATATTCAACCCATTTGTGATAATGTTCTCACTGGCATGCCTGGAAACTATTAAAAACAGATGTCCGGACCACACCGCGGACATGTGGGGATGGAGCAGCTCTCGGGGAGTTGTAAACATGTCTCTGTACAGAGAACAACCTCCCTTCAGGTATCTTTATGGGTCCTCTTATGATACCAAATACATAACTTCCAAACGATAAACTAAAGGCAGTTTGTATTTGCATTTCCTTTGGCATCTTTTTTTTAAAACTTACTTTAACTGATTCTGAAATGTAAACTCTTATCTTGAGCTGCTGAGGCCTTTGTAAAGATTACAGTGAGACCACACATTTATACACTGAAACTAGAGATTTGACTTGTGTATGTTATCCACCCTGGAAACGCCGGATCCTACTTTGTTTCATCCAATAAATGCTCTATTATTAGGAAAAGAAAGAGAGGAAGAAGGGGATAACTATATTTAAACCAAGTTTTATTTGCTTTCACTGTTACCACGAATTGTTCCTTCAGTCTTTGCACAGTTTCTGAAATTATTTAAACCAAAGCAACATTTGTCCCAACTTTTTTTGGTAATGAGGAAAATATGTCTGGTCTTATTCATTCTATACAAACACAGAGTAGGTTTTGGATGTGAACAAAGTGTAATGATTGGAGAATCCCAAAGAATTAACTTCTTTAAAGAAAGATTGACAATTAGGTTAAATATGGTTCCCTTTACTGCCAAGTCCCTGCTTTCTGAGAATTGTTTCTATGGGGATGGTTTGTTTCTCATCCCAAAGTGTTGGGAAAGGATTTGAACCCTTCCCATTTAGGAAGGAACAGATTTCAATTAGCATGTCTGGAGATCTCCAGAGTAAGGATGTCCACAAAAAAGGGAATGAATGCCTTTCTCTTCTGCTTCTTTCCTCACCCAGCCCTGCACTCCTAGGAACTCACATACTGTCAAGACTTCTGTCTGTCCCTCTGGCGCAACAGATCCGGAAAGAAAGATTAAAGTAAGGTCATTGTAGGGAGGCTTTTTGAGCTTCCAGGGGGTTATCGAGAGCTCATTGGGAGCCATAGCTTCCCCCCCAGAACTCATGGGTAGCAGGTAATACTGAAGTTCTGAGCCAACAGATGACATGACAGGTTGAGAACGACTGCTTCACAGGAACTGTCTGGGCTCTCAGCAGAGATCGAGGGCATAAGATAATAAAAAGGGCACTTTGTCTCAGTCTTCTTTTCTCTCAGCCTAGAAAGTTACATAGTAGTTTTATGACCAGTAAGCAGAAAATCAAATCATCAGCTCCAAGAGAAATAGAAATGCATGTTTACCTCTGTTTTACTTTTTTCCTGCTTCTAGGAGATTCAAAGTTGGGGGGGGGTTGTTTTGTTTTGTTTCTTTTTGTTTTTGTTTGTTTTTTTTTCTGAGTCTTTGTCAATTCTTTTAATATACAATTGATTGCTGATCATGGTCTTTATAGCCCATGTCATTTCCAGATTTTTCTTTACTGAGACCGAGATGATCTTCCCACACCCTTTGGCAAACTCACAGATGAATAAGGAAAAGCTTTCTGTGGTTACTTCATAAGCTGTAAAAAGTAAACAAAGAATAATAATTGCAAATAAATAAATATTTACTCTGAAACGATGCAAAGAGGAGCAGCAGCTAAGGAAGTAAATTGCCTCCTTAGACAGCAGGGTGAAAATGCAAAACAGTTTTATGAGACCTTTTTTAAAGATATGGATGTTTAAAGTCTTACAGTTAAATATTTTTAAGTCACTGTGATTTAGGGAAGACTTTTTTCCCCACAATTCCTTGTTGCCATTGTCCTTTGAGCTTGCCCTACCCACATTCCTGAACACTCATCAAACTAGAAACACACACTGCCTCTGGAATATTAGGATTATCAAAATGCAAAAAGAAAGGACTCAATCATACTCAGGTTTGAGTTTTAAAACTGACCCATGAGAATCATAGTGGAGATACGTAGTAACAGTCATGCATGCTACAAATTCGATTTCAACAACCGGGTTTTTGAGTTTCAATAGACTGAGCCTATCCAAGCACATCAAGTTTCTGACATAAACAATAGATGGGAAAGAGGGCAGCTGAAAACTAAACTATGGCTTCATGGGCTAGGGAAACGAGGAGAGGAGAGCAGTAAGGCCAGATGATAACGCAGGTCTGCAAGAAAGTTCTCTAAACCCTGTTCCCTAGTGAGGATTTAATAGTGACTGCCCCTCAAGACAAGCTCTGGAGGGAGGACCCGTGATAGGAATCTGAAAGTAGGAACCAGCAGGATTCCTGGAGAAAGCCTGGGACATTGAGAAACTTCAGCAAGTCTCCTTTGCCAGCACGGTATAGCAGCTGAAGAGGGAAAATGGCCACAGGTCTGAGGCACCTCTCTAGGGAACCAGAGAAGCCTCAAAATCAGAAGGCAACTTCCAGCAAGGGGGTAAAGGGACTGTAAAAACTAGGAACCAGAGGAGCCTCAAAATCAGAAGGTGCTGAACTGAGAGATTGAGGACCACAACCACAGACAATGGTTTGACCTTACCCTGCCCAAGGAAAGCTTCAGGAACAGGTGATGAAGACCAGACACCCCTCCCCTCCAATTCACAAACAATACCTAGCCCTGCCCTGTGTTGCAGATACAGCCCCAGGGAGAATTGACCCTAATTGACTAAGTGGTACTGCATGTCATTAGTGAAGTAAGGGCTCCATTTAAAAATGAAGTGGAGAGGAAGGGATTAAAGATGGCGGCCGAGTAACAGCTTCCCTGCAACTGGGCACAGCAAGTCTGGGAAGACAAGACTCCGGGCATCTCTGGCCAGTGGGATCTGCCTATGATCATCCCTTTGAGGATACAGGGAGCCAGCAAGGGACTTCTGAACCCCAAGAGGAGAACAAAAACAGTGGAAAACTGGCAAGTGGTTGCATGTGTTCGGTTGACCTAATCAAGCCGGCAACCGTGAGTACAAGCACCAGTGAGACTGCAAACTGGAAAGGCCTTACCTATGAACTGTTTTGGTGTTCTTGGACTTGGAGCTCATTTGAGCTGCCTTGGGGAGAGTTTGAGCAGGAGTGTGGAGAACTTTGGGCATTGTCTGGGGCCCCAGACTGAGCACTGAGCTGGGCGCAGGAAGCCATTATGAAAGAACTGCCCCGGCAAGCTCCACCCTCAGGGACCCAGAGCAAGGATTGGGCAGGACAAAGTAACCTAGTGACTGAGCAGCCTAAAGGCAGAAACTGAAATGCCTTACAGCCTTAATCCTTACGGGCAGAGTGAGATGGGTTTGGCTCACTGGAGCCTTGGGCTGCTGCCCTGGGTAGAGTGCCATGACATCACAGCTCATAGAAACCTCAAACTCTTGGGCTTGGCACTGCCCAGACCTCCATAAGAGCTATGTAGCAACCCCCGACCGGTGAGCCGCACCCACCGGGCCTCCACATTCCCTGACCACGAACTGCGGGAGCCACGCAACACTGCATCCTCCCTTCTGTGTCCTTCCAGCCTCCACACTAGCCCGTTCATCTGGCCAGGGACTCTGGTAGCTGCGTGCCCTCTGGAGCCCTCCCTGCCTCTGAGCAGAGCCCTTCTCCTGGCCAGAGACTGCTGTGGTTCTCTGTGCCAAAGTCACTGGGTGCCAGGTACTCCAAGCACCGTGCACACCATCCCCAGCCCTGTTGCTGGATCCAGGTGTGTCACACACAAGAGCTGCTTCCACAACCAGAACTCCAGCTGGAGCAGCCCCAGAGGAACTACACAGGGTCACTCCCTATAAAGATCTGGCAACAATAGAGTGATCCTGCTGGGGTCTAATCTTGGAGAGACACCTCCCCAACTCTGAGGACAGCAAGAGGCAATGGTGAAAAGCAATCATGAGGCAAAATCAACAGAAAAACTCTGGCAATATGAATAATCAGAGTAGATCAACTTGCCCAAGGATCAATGGGGCAAAAACGGCACAAGACCCCAAGCACAAACAAATAGCTGAGATGTCAGAAATTGAATTCAGGATCTGGATAGCAAATAAGATCGAATTAGAATGCCAAAAGTTATCTCAAGAATTCAACGGATTCAAAGACCCAATGACCAAAGATTTTGACACAGTGAGACAAGAAGTTGCATCCCTCAAAGATCTGAGAAACACAGTAGAATCCCTCAGTAACAGAATGGAGCAAGCAGAAGAAAGGATTTCTGACATTGAAGACAAAGTTTTCGAACGCTCCCAAACCCTCAAAGAGGAAGAGAAATGGAGAGCAAAAACAGACCACTCTCTCAGAGAGCTCTGGAATAATTAGAAGAAAACCAATATTTGTCTTATAGGGATCCCGGAAAGTGACGAAGTGGCTTCACAAGGCACAGAATCTCTTCTCCATAAGATTATGAAGGAGAACTTTCCAGACATGCAAAGAGATTTTAAAATTCAGAAAGCAGACAGTTTTAGAACTTCAGCACAACTCAACCCAAATAAGACATCCCCCAGACACATCATAATCAATTTCACTAAAGTTAATATGAAGGAGAAAATTCTGAAAGCTGCCAGATGAAAGAAAACCATTACCTACAAGCGAAAGAATATCAGAATAACTGCAGATCTCTCTGCTGAAACCTTTCAAGCTAGAAAAAAATATCGACTTTTAATCTCCTAAAACAACTCCATATCCTGTCTTAGGTTGTCCCAACTTTGGAGAGGCTACACGGTGGATTACATTCATAGTACCCAAAGACGGGTAAGATCACTCGCATTCAGTCAACCTAAGACAGGGACCAAACCATTGATGTTTGTATCCCCATGACAGGTAAGACTGAAACTGCAAGAGCAGGCAACCTAAGACAGGGGCTATGTTTTTCCGCCATACACAAAACAAAAGAGGGAATTCTTGGGCCCTGCCATGTGCCTGAGGCCTAGTGCAACTTCCCGAGCCTGACTAGAATAGATCCATTAACCTACTTCCACGTAACAATGACTAAGCAAGGCCCGGCCTGAAACTGCCTCTACCTAGATACAGCCAACGTGGTACCATGCCATTGGCCTGACCCTGTCACACACCTCATCCCCTACCTTCTTTCCCCGCCCCTTCCCCATGCTCTATATAAGCATCTGCTTGATGCAATAAAGTTGAGTTCCTGCTTAAAAAAAAATAATAAATAACCTTCAACCCATGATCCTGTACCCAGGTAAACTGCACTTCATTTATGATGGAGAAATTAAATACTTCAACGACATTCACACGTTGAAGAAATTTGCCACAACTAAACCAGCTCTCCAGGACATTCTTAGACCTATCATCCATAAAGACCAGCATAATTCTCCACCACAAAAGTAAACCCACCCAAAAAATTTTTGATCAAATTCCAACTTCCACAGTCACAAAAAGATTAAAAATGTCCACCGGACTCTCGAAAGGCTTATCAATATTCTCAATTCATGTAAATAGTTCAAATTGTCCTCTAAAGAGGCACAGGGTGGCTGACTGGATACAAAAACTCAAGCCAGATATCTGCTGCATCCAAGAATCGCATCTTACATTAAAAGACAAATATAGACTCAAGGTGAAGGGATGGTCATCTATATTCCAGGCAAATGGAAAGCAGAAAAAAGCAGG
>CAUYPK010099762.1:0-32800 GCA_963574355.1 Loris lydekkerianus | reverse complement strand
TTTTTATTATAGATAAAAATATGCACCATAGATGTGGCCCAACCCATCACCCTCCCTCCACCCAAACCTCCCCCCTCCCTTCCCCTTCCTTGGTCCTTTCCCCATAGTCTTGTGGTATAGTTCAGTTATTGCCTTCATGTGAAAGCTATAGTTTAGCTTCATAGTAGGGCTGAGTACATTGGATACTTTTTCTTTCATTCCTGGGACACTTTGCTAAGGAGAATATGTTCCAGCTCCATCCATGTAAACATGAAAGAGGTAAAGTCTCCATCTTTCTTTAAGGCTGCATAGTATTCCATGGTAATAACCCAGAGTTCTTGACATGAAAAGCCTCAACTGAAATACTTCAGCCCACAACCTCTTTACTCTTCCAGGCCTGAGCAAGTGGGACGTGACAGCATAGAACTGGGAGATGCTACGTCTTCTCTAAGCTTGTTTCTCCTGCAGTAGGATTGGAAGGAAATGTCCAGAAAATGTAGAATTTGGAGGAACCCTTCCAACCCTGGCAATTACTGCCACTTAAAAAAAATCATAATCAGATGGAGGATATTTTCTGAAATTGCAACTTTGGCTCTTAAAGGGAGAAAAAGCCCATGCCTGTAAGTGGAGGTCTATTCACTTGGTGAGGAGGGGAGATTCAGCCTGGCCTGGGAGGGGCTTTCTGCATGGGTACGCAACAGACAAGTAAATAAGGAGGGACATTTCCCTTTGGGGCACATGAAACAGGAGGCTGGTTGAATTGTCTGCTTTTTAACTGGCTGCTTGAGGGGTTATATTCAATGTATGTCTCCAGATCTTACACTTCATAGAACAGAGATTTGGTCCCTGAGAGATGCAATGCAAATGTCACATCATAAACTCCCAGACTGCCAATGCTGGAAAGATTTTAGGATCGTGTAAAATAAGAAGCAGAGAGCGTGCACCATTGTTCTGTTAATGTTTTTACCAAAATTTCAGTGGTTGTTCAAACATCTTTAATTGCTGGTTTCCTGCATTATATCTCCTTCCAGGATGATTAGTATTTATTTCTTGAGTTCAAATTTCAGTTCTGCTACTAACTGGCTGTGTGACCTTGGCCATGCCAGCTGCCCTTGTGGGGATCTCAGTTCCTTTTACAAAAGGAGCAAACTAGGTTGGAAGATCTTAGGGGCCTTTTTAGCTTTGAATATAGGAGATTCTCCCAGAAATAGAATTGCTCTACTCTTTTTTTGGGAAAATCCATTCTTTCCTAATGTTGAAATGCTGGCAGTCCGGTGAGTCAGGTAATGTCCTAAAAGAATTGTCTCACAAGGTCTATAAGGAGGCAGGAAACAAATATATATTTGAAGTCTGTTTCTCCTATTAAATCTATTTTGGTATTCCAAGAGACATTTGTTCTTGCACAGCTTACATTCCACACCAACATGCTCTCTGACAGGGCACACGCTGATGAAGACCTGTTCTGAGAAAACATATTCTCTCTGATTGAAATCCAAATGTATTGATTCTTTTATCTCCATTAGGAGAGACTGCTTTCTATTTGGTGATGGATGACAACTCTCCATACCACTTCATCTGCCAGCTGGACAGAGGATGACACAGGCAGCTTCCAAGTCTTGTGGCCTAAGCCATTAGCTGTGACAGGCAACTCCAAGCCCTCGGTCACCCTGTCATAGCCCTAGCATGGTCAAAGTGAACAAGATTAGACATGTCACAGCTGCAAGATGATGCCTAAAACTGATGGCTTATTGGCAGAGACCTTTAAAAGTGACTAGCCTGTCTTCTGAGCTCCTGCACAGGATGGGACCTAGAGAGATTTGGGAACAGAGCCTAGCTCCTTTGAGAGAGAATGTCTGAAGTCTGAACTGTCTGCTGCTTCTCCATTCCATAGTGTGATAGCAAGAAAGCCCTAGAAAGATTACAACCCAAGTATTTATGAGCTAAATATAATGTTTCCCCTTCTCTGGGAATTCCCAGTGAGAATACCACTTACATTTGCACAGAATGCTTGCATCTCACAAACTACTTTCACGTGTATTAGCTCATTAGAGTCTTAAAACTTTTACTCATGGGAAATAGAGAAACCCTACCTTTTCACCATGTTACAAATGGGAAACCAGGCAT
The DNA here is from genome assembly GCA_963574355.1 of Loris lydekkerianus. Lineage (NCBI taxonomy): Eukaryota > Metazoa > Chordata > Mammalia > Primates > Lorisidae > Loris > Loris lydekkerianus. Next base: position 30,697 of record CAUYPK010099762.1, on the reverse strand, counting down.
GGCCTTTAATCTCTCATCCTTGGCCCTGTAACCCAGTCTTCAAAGCTTGAACCTATGGCTTCTAGTCCAGGGTTCTTTCCACTCTACTGAACTGCTCAGTTATTCGAGCCTATAGCTAATTCCTGAAGGCCAAGTAATTACAGCAATTTACGTTTATTGTGCTCTTACTATGTCCCAAACACTTTACATAAGTCGTATTCAACCTTTACAACAACCTAACAGGGTTATTTTATGGAGGAGGAAAAAGAAGCTCAATGAAGTTAAGAAACTTGCTCAGGCTTACGTGATAATAAGTGACAGAGTTAAGACTTAAACTCAGCCAGTTAAAAAGTAGAAAGTTCTTAACCATGATGCTATGCTAGTGGCCACTTCCTGCTTCTTACCAACTTCATAAAGGTGAAGAATAGGAAGATAAGAGCAATGTGCTCCTGGGCTATGCTTGCAACAGGGGCCCAAGGGGAAATGCTATTGTAAGTCAGCCTCTTAGAAAAGTCTGTTAGGAGTTGAAAGGATGTTACTGTGGATCAGTTTGCCCACAGGCCCATTTTGGGGTCTTTTGTGGCCTCTGCCATTCTCGCCCCACTCCCTGGCCTGCATGTGCCTTTCTCCCTGGATCCTCAATAATGTTAACACTCGTCTTTGGACATGTATCATTCTTTTCGGTGAGATGTGTAGGGTCTTTGTAGAGAAAAATTTCAGAATTTGTATCATTTATCCCCCACCTACTTTTGAAAAGGATCTGAGTGGTCTCCCAATAAAAACTGTCTATTATTAAGAAATGTGAAGTTTACAAAGAGATATGAAACCCATTTTAAAAAGTCAGGGGAAAAGAAGACATGAACAATGTTTCTATCAAGATCTTAGTGTGGAAGTCCTTTCAAGCATATTATAAGCACTGCGAGCCCTGCCCTGGGACTGCCACTAAGAATAATACAGAGCTGAGGTCAAGTGCAGTGGCTCATGCTGGTAATCCCAGTACTTTGGGAGGTCAAGGCAGGAAGATCACTTGAGACCAGGAGTTCAAAACTAGCCTGAGCAATATAGAGAGACTCCCATTTCTTTAAAAAAAAAAAAATAGGTGTGGTGGCCTGTACCTACAGTCCTAGGTACCTGGGAGGCTAAGGCAGGAGGTTTCCTTGAGGCCAGGAATTTGAGGTTGCCATGAATTGTCATTGTACTACTGCATTCCAGCCTGGGCAACAGAATGAGACCCTGCCAAAGAAAAACCAGAAATAGCTGCATAAAACATGGCCCCTGTCCTCAAGGGGCTCCAAATCTAGCAGCGTTAGAAGGATCACTGAAAATCTGAGTATTCAATTTGGCTTTGAATTCAAATCAAGACAATAAGTGAAACATGATGGATTGTCTAGTACTCATCTGAAAAATGGAGTGGTGTCTGTTCTTCAGAAGGAGGTAGGCTTCTTTATAATGCTGAATGATAATGTTAAATTATTATTTTATATTGACAGTAGCTAATATTCCTTTGGGAGCCTACCATGCGCCAGTTATGGTGCTAAGCACTTTGCATGCATTTTCCCATTTAATCCTCACAACTAACTTCATGTTCCCTGTCTCAGTGCCCCCGTTGTACAGATAAAGCAATTAAAGTGAGAAGCAATTAGCATGTGGACCCAGGAGTAATATAAGGGGCGATATCTTCAATGGAGTTTTTCTGGAGGATTCAGATCCATCTTTCAGAAGGCTAGTGCACACATTTTGCAGCCATTTCTGTCTTCCCTGTCACTCAACAGGAAGTGACTATTAATATACTATCCCCAAAAGGCAGTGACTGTAGCCATTGTGCTTCAGTATTGCTATTTGGGGCCTAATGGTTCAGAAGATTCAGTAACTTTCCTCCCATGGACCAATTACAGAAAAACTCTCTTTGTAAAGCAACAGCAGGAGCCAGAACAGGCACTTCATTATCTGCCTGTGCCCACAGGGAAGTAGAGATGCTGGAGAGAGGATGATTGGCCTGGGAAATGGCAAGGTTTGGGATCCATGCTTTCAGGGTCAAAGACCTTCATGCCCACTTTCAGGATTGGCTTCCCAGGATGCCCTGGTGCTGGCTGCCCCCTGCTGGGGTGAGCTCCTGTGGCCTCTCTCTCAGTGGGATCCTATTGGCAGCCTCTCCCCTCCCACGGCAGTAGCAGGCCTATTGACTTCTGGGCACTCATTTCCCAGGGCCCTTTTCAGTCCCTGAGAACCATAAGTTCTTTTCACTCTGGGAGTTTGCAGATGGTGCCTCACCAAGGAAAATAGATGTACTTTACCTGCAGAGTGCTTTAATCTAGTGAATTGCACTCAGACAGGTAAAGCACAATTTTGCTTTTTTTCCAGTACCTCTCTGAAAGTTTCTGGGGTCAATTATCCAGGGTTCTGCAGGCTTCCCAGCTACAAAGTGAAAATCTTTTTTTCCTTTTCATTCCTTGTATAAGATGGAAGATTCTTAAGCAAATACTGATCCCCCCACCCCCATATCTCAGCCCAGGAAACAATGCCTTCTTTCTAGTTAAGCCGAAGGACTACAAATCACATCACCCCAAATTGAGTCATTATGTCTCATTAGTTATCAAGGTTTTTATTGAGCTTTATTTCTATTGCTTACATATGTTTTTGTCAAAAAGGCGATGCCTTTGTCCTGGATCTCAAATTCCCTTTTGCTTCAGGCAAGCACACTTACAAGTGAAGGATGTCCAGGCTGCAAAGACGAGTGAGTTATGTGTATTGAGGGCAGAGTGTGAAGATGGACATTTACCAGCCCTTCCCCCTCCACTGAACTCAGCAGCTCATTCTCACTCTTGCTGATGTGACTGCGCACTGGCGATGTCTCTCTCCCCCTCCCTCCCTCCGTACACACCCACAGGCATGCATACACAGACAGAGACACTCTCTCTTTCTCCTTACTAAGTATTGCACTCGGAATACTTTCCTCCCTCCCTCGTCCCCCCCCCTCCCCAATTCCTGCTCAGGTGGCCAGTGTTGCTGTCACTAACTCTGCCTTTTCTGGTGTGTACCATTTCAAGTAGCTGACCTACACACCTCAGACCTCTGTTTTCATTCAAAGAAAATAAGGCTTTACAGACTGAGAGAACACTCTTCCTTCTGTATGAAACTGGTGACATCTGCATGCTGTGAAGAGGGCATACATACTCTGGAGTCAGAGAGTGGTGAATTGGAGCCATGTGACATTGAGCATGTCACTTAACTTCTCTGAGCCTCTGTTTCCTCGGTGAATCATTAATAGAACCTACGTCATAGTATTGTTATGGAAAGGCTCAGGAAAATAAGACATATAAACTTCACGAGGTGCCTGGCCCATAGTGATCAATACACTGCTGGTTAAGATCATTAAGCATTGTGATCATAGCTGTTTTTCTTGTTGAGGAGTTTGCGTCTTCTTGGTTCTGTTTTTTGGTTGCTTAGAACACACGGACAAAATCATTTTTTTTCATTGAGGTGAAAGTCACATACCATAAAATTCACCATTATAAATTATACTGGTCAGTGACATTTAGCATACTCTCAATGTTGTGAAATTATCATCCCTATCTAGTTCCAAATCATTTTCATCACTGAAAAAGGAGACCTGGTACCCATTAGGCAATCATTCCGCACCCTCTCACCTGCCAATCTTTTTGTTTCTAAATCTGTTTCTTTCAGGTCATATGCCATTCCATAAATCTCAGGAGTTCAGAAAGGTGACTGAATTCAATTCTAGATAGTTTTTCCCAAAGGTCGATCAGAAACATATTTCTAAATAGAAGAAATATACTCTGACATCCTAGGGCTGTCTTATTAGAGAATGGAGTGAAAAATCAGAAGTGATATACTCTCATCTGACCAACACAGAAATCGCCCCTTGGAAGCTTCTCCACCATACTTCACATTATTTTCTTTGTCTTGTAGCTGAAAGAGCTTGAGACTTTGAGGAAGGGAGGGAGAGATTTTCTGAACACCCTAGAAGCAAATGATGGTAAAGCCTGGGAAGGTTACCAGGTCAGCCTCTTGGCATTTAATTTCCATCCTGCCACATTCCAAGAGAAGAATTTGAGTCTTGGGAGCCACCAGCTAACCCTCAGGGAAATGCGGCCCTTTGAAGTCCCCGGTTGTCTGGTTGTCTGTTTCTGCAGCTGCTGTGATATTGTCACACCACCCAGGTTGGAGGGTCCCAGATCTTCAGCACTCAGGTGCAGTCAAGCGGCCACTTCTTGGCAGTGGGACAATTTACAGGCTTCCTTTCCTAAGCTGTGTGAAGGGGGACGGGCCTGATGAGTCAGCTGCAAAGGAGGAAGGAGGGAAACTCCAGTTGGCTCAGTACTCATGAAGTGGGAAGAAGGACAAATAGTTAAGAGGATTCAGTGGTGAAAATACTATGGGATTTGGCAAACGTGTGCAGAGGCTTTTGTATGTCAGCCAGATTGCCTTGTGGGGCCGTGGGCCTGCCTGGGAAGCTTTCTGCTGCCCTTGGGAGCTGAAGGGCAGTGCCAGTGGTTTTCAACCTTCCTAATGCCACGAGCCTTTAATACAGTTCCTGAGAGTCTGCTGCTCTAGGCACTTCAGGCTTCTTGGCATAGTCAGTGTTGAGGCAGGTTTTCTGCTTATGTGGGGTCCAAGGTTTCCTTCACTGTGTTACCTTATAAAGAGCAGCTTCTTCTTAGGAAACAATGTCCCCACCTTGGGCAACTTTATTGTACTTTTTAAGACCAGAAAAGGGAGTAGGGAAGACTAACATAGTTGGACAACCTTGCTTTGGTAGATCATGAGTGGGATTCTCATATTAATTCTGGAAGTAAATACACAAAGAATGTCTATAATTTCAATGTGCTCCCTCTGTTGGCTCTTGCACTAAATCAGTGATCCTTATACTTTAGCCTGCATCAGAATCACTTGCAGGATGGCAAAATTCATATCCCTGAACCCCACTCTTCCTAAATCAGAATCATGGAGGAGACAGAGAAACAACACTTGAGCAAGCACCCCCCAAGTGTTTCTGATGCTTTGAACTGAACTTGGAGAAACACTGCTATTAGGAGTCATATGGAGGGAAGAGATCAGAACAGTCTGATTATTCACAAAGTTATATCAAGAAGTTCCACTGGGAAGGGTGACCCTGAAATAGGGCTTCTCACTCATTTCTGTTTATGCACAGTTCCTACTTCACTAAGAGACTTTTGAATAAGTGGCCATTATCTTATGATTGCAAATACATTCAGTAAACTTGAAGGACTATTTTTAACATTTATACTGTTAACTTTATCCATAAAATTAAATTTAAAAAGTATTTTGAAGACCCATCTTTAGGTTTTTAATAAATAGAAATTTCTGAAAATTTCATGCTCAAGGTTATTTTGTTTTTCTCATGTTTGCTCAAGTTAGGGAAGAATGAATTTCACTTCTATTCACAAGGTGGGAGATTCAGTGGCTCCTACTGAATTAGCCCTTTGTGTTCCTGGAGGAAAGTATTTATTGAAAATTAGACTGCATTCTAGAAATGGAATGAATTTTTATGTTACAGCAGTGAGATGGATTCCTGTAAGTGAGCCCAAAACGTACTGGCTAATCTTTCTTAAAAGGCAAATATTGGGGAATAGTCCAAGTCTTATTTTGGCACCCGGTGTTTTTGTCTCAAAGAGTCTTTTAAAAGTCTCATAAAACACTAAAGCACTGCCTAAATCATCCCTTTCTAAATCTGGACCTTTAGCTAACTTTTTCCTTATGGAGGGGAGAAGGGAGAGATAGAGACAGAGAGAGACACAGAGAAGACACAAAGGGCCAGCTCCCACCTCGGCTGTGTCCCCTTCCTCCCCATCTCACTATCAGGATGTCCCCACTTCATTCTGCAGGCTCACCACACCCAGTATCTTCCCTGGTGCTGCAGACCATGCTACAACTCTGGTCCCTGGCAGACAGTGGCCCAGAGAGAAGTTTCTGGAGGTGATTAAATGAGCCTCCCAGACTGCCTTTGTGGCAGAAATCAAGGGCTTATCCAGTGACTCCATGTTTGAGACTTGTTTCTGAAATCCTCTAGCAACTCGACAGAAGCCACTCGTCTCTGCTGGCTACTTCGCAGAGAAGGTGGCTTTTCTACTTTGGGAAATTTCTTAGCTGGTAACACATTTGAAGTGAGTCAAAATGTCTTCCTCCCTCATCCTCAGCTTCCTGTTCCCAGGGCCAGTTGGACAATTAGTCCTAAATAGCCTCAGTTGTTAGGGTTTCCCAGGAGGTGCTTTTTGTGAAGTGTTTTTTCCCTTTGGTTATTTCAATTTTGGCTTTATTTATAATAGGCAATGTTAGATTGCGCATCTTTATAACAGCCTTTAGCCCCAAGGTTTTGAGAGTTTTCTGAGATCATTACTGAGAACCCTGGATCCAATGACATTTTCCTTCTTGTGGATGAAGAAACCACCTTACCTGCCCCCACCCCCATGGAGCTGGCCTGGCTCCTCTTCTTTGGGGTACTCTGTGTGTTTTGGGAAATGACTGCCTCTGAAAAGACACACACACACCATGCACAAGAATGTGAGAGAGGGAGCCACAGAAAGAGAAAAGAGGAGGAGAAAGAGAGCATGAGAGAGCAATACAGAAAACAGCAGCACCATCTGGTGTGAGAACTAGACGGCAAGCAAGCAGGTTAGAGGTAGAGAAGAGCTTACAGGAGGGAAGGAGAAAGCTGATGCAGGAACAAGAGCACATTCAGGAGTGGGGGCAACCTCAACACAGAGAAGTAATGCAAGCAGAGACAATCCAAGGGACCAGGAGCCACAGAGCGAGCAAGAAGGAGAATGTGCAAGAGACCAAGAGAGCAAGAAAAGAAGATAGGAAAGGGAAGGCAAGGCTTCAGGTGCAAAGGAATCAATAAGAAAGGTCAGTGCATATTTATGGGCTGGTTAAGAGAAAATCCAAGTGAGAAGCCACTCTTCCCTCACTAAGAATTCTTAAGGTGGTGGGAGAGAAAGAGAAGATGCTCAGGGTTGGACCCAAAATGGAACTTCTGAAACACTCATGCCCAGGTTCAATATCATCTAACCATCTCAAAGACCTAGATACCAATTGAAACCACTCATACAACCCCCCTTCCTTCAATATTATTTGAAATTTTAGAACAAATGTCATAATTCAACACGAAGGAAAGCATGATCATTTGAGAATATATTTTTAGCAAGCCACTTCCCCATCCGTAGACTGGTGTTAGACGGCTTACCTTACTGGTTCCCAGACAGCTGGATAATTATGGAATCCTTCCTGTTAAAATAGCAGGCTCCTGATCCTTCTCCTTGAAAGTATGATTTTGTAGGTCTGGGTGGAGGCCTGGAATTCTCTGGTTTTAATACACAGCTCCACTTGGAAATCCCAAAGCCCGGCAAGATGTCAGCCTTAATCCATACCCTTTCTGATTGCTTTCAAGGCCTACGCTAAATGGGGTCACAATAATCTCATTAATCAACATAATAACATTTTAATTACATTTTTGTAGACATAGGGTCTGGCTGTCTTGTCCAGGCTGGAGTGCAGTGGCTGTTCATATGCACCATCATAGCACCCTCAGCCTCAAAGTCCTGGGCTGATATGTTTTAAAGGCTCAGAATTAATGCAGAAAAATCCATGGTGAGTAGAATGTCAAAATTGTGAATTAAAGATAGGCTCCAGAACTGAACTTGCATACGTTTGCCTTACCCATTACCATCCCTGATTCCAGTTAAATACCATTTACATAAACTGGAAGATATCCTGTGGGCCATAGTTTGCTGATGTGATTTTTAAAAAACTAATGTATCACAACATTGTTGGTTCAAGTAGCATCCATATCTTGCTCTTTAATACTATTCTTCAATAAAAATAACCAGGGCTTCTTAGAGAAATGACTGATTCTAGGACTGTGGCAGGAAATACACAAGATGAACCTGGAACATCATTGGTGCCAGATGGTAAGGAAGTGCTAAGAAACAGACAAAAACCAAAAGCAAAACATTAATGTCACCAGAGCCATCTAAAAGAGCTACCAATGGGCAAAGTTGGAAAATTTTGAGAAAATAGTGTTGGACTATAACCCAAAGTATAACATAAACATCCAAGGAGTCCACACTGATACAATTAAATGCTGAAATAAATTGGGGATAAGAGTCAAATCTCCCATGCAGGACAATTCCAAATAATTTGTGTAGATACTCCACTCTCAAGGGAAGTGGAGCAGAACTTCTCACTGCTTAAGTGTGAGCTGAATCTAGCATCCCTTGGAAACAGTATAGAAAGAGAGAGAGGAGAAACCTTAGAGCAGAGAAGCCTGATGACCATGACCTCAGCCAGATGATGGAGGCCAACATCATCAATCATAAACCATGTTGATGGTATGTAGCCTTGATAGGGCACTTTACTTCTGTGGTTTTCTTGCTCATAATCCATAAACCCAGCCTAATCAGGAAAAAATTCCAATGGAGGGTTATCCTGAGAATTGTCAAGGTTATCAGAAAACCAGGAAAGCCTGAGAAACTGTCACAGCCAAGAGGGACCTGAGGACATGTGACAACTAAATGTGATGTGGAGCCAGGCATGGTGGCTCACACCTGTAATCCTACCTCGTTGGGAGGCCTAACTAGGTAGATTGGCCAACCTCAGGAGTTTGAGACTAGCCTAAGCAAGAGCGAGACCTTGTCTCTACTAAAAATAGAAAAAGGAGCCAGGCATGGTGGTAGGTACCTGTAGTCTCAGCTACTCTGGAGGCTGAGGCAAAGAGATAGCTCGAGCCTAAGAGTTTGAGGTTGCTGTGAGCTATGATGCCATGGCACTCTACTGAGGGTGACAAAGTGAGACTCTGTTCCCCAAATAATAAATTAACAATTAAATAGATAAATAAATGTAATGTGGGATTCCAGAACAGAAAAAAGTAAATCTGAATAAAGCATAGTCTTTATTTAATATACTGATACCATGTTTCCCCGAAAATAAGACATCCTCCGAAAATAAGACCTACTTACAGGTTTCCTTCTGGGTGAAATATAAGGCATCCCCCCAAAATAAGCCCCCCCCCCCAGGCTCTGTCTCATTAATTTACCGTAAATTGGTTGCTAGGGCCGCCCCACTGGTGTCTAGCAACCAGTGACATTACCCGGAGTCCTGATGTCACTGCTCTGTGGAGGCGGAGCCGAGGTCAGAGTGAGCAGTAAGCACAGGGTGGGAGAGAGGAGGAGACTTTTGCAGATGCGTGTAGAAGAACAGGAGGATCAGAGGGGAGTGTACGTGGCTAACAATAAATGTGTACTGTATTGTTCATGGAAAAATAAGTCATCCCCTGAAAATAAGACCTAGCGCATCTTTGGGAGCAAAAATTAATATAAGATACTGTCTTATTTTGGGGGAAACAGGGTATTAGTTTATTAATTATGAAAACAGTACCTTACTAATCTAAGATGTTAGTGGGGTGAAGTGTATGGGGATAGAACATTTTGTAATGTCTTCACAATTTTTCTGTAATCTAAAACTATTCTAAAATAGTCTTTGAAAATATCTCAATGATGGAATGATTTGGTGCCCCTTTACATTTTACATCCAAGGTGAGTGGCTCACCCTAGTTCTGGCCCCATATCTGAATGCAAAACAATTTTCTACCACTGGGTTTTGTCGGGGAGAATTAGATACACTGCCCTGGCGGCCCGCATTCTCTTTGTATATACATAGAGCCATAGCACTCTTGCCCTCACAACCTGCTCCTTAGAGTAAGCTGAATTACACTCTTTGGCAATGAGTGGCTTCAATAAAGCTCAGTGTGCACTTCCCCAGATTCCAACCGTATGGCCCTGTGAAGAGGAAAGGCAGTGGTTGGAAGCCTAAGGCACAGAAACTGAGCATAGTCCAAGAAAAGGAACCATACTATGCCTAGCCAGCCAGAGCTTCTCACGCAGCTGCTATGTTCCCGCAAAGCCAAGCCATCCTTGTAAGGAGCATTTGTCCCTTTCACTGCCTGTGCCTGCCTCTCATATGGAGCCCTGCAAGCTTGGACCTTTGTCCCAGAACATGAGGAGCCCAGAGCAGGTTTCATCCTTCCTGTTGCTGTCTTTCCTCCTGTCCTTCTTTTCACATCAATACTGATAAGAGAGGCCAAGTATTTAATTAAGACATAATGGTACGCAGATAGACCTCTCTCCTGCCCCACCCTCTTCCTCGGGGTGGAGAGGCTGCCAGCCTGGGGCAGAAAGCTGGGTAAAGACACTGTTTTCACTTTATTCCCTCAGGAGAAACTGTATCAATGAAAGCACAATATTGAGCTGACTTGGCTTTGGTGGAAGGATGTGTTTTGAGAGGAATCGAGCTCCCAGAGTAGGTGACTCTGACACTAATTCACAGAGGGTACCATCTCATCTCTGTAAGAAGATCCTTTTAAGCCGGGCAGTGTGAGTCCCATTGGAATAAGTGGCTGAATCTGGTGTCTGTTCTTTAACAGTTCCACCACTTGGGGGTTAGCAAGGGAAATGCTAGAAAATGAATGTCAGACAATGTGTCCAGTTTCACGTGTAAGAGCATTGGCTATGGCTTAAGACAGACCAGGGTTTGGATCCTGGCTTTTGAGTTAGGATCCCAGAATATCCTAACTGTGTGACCTGGACAGGTTACATAGTCCCACAAAACTTCAGTTTCCTTCTTTTCTTTCTTTTTTAATTGAGACCGAAGCTCACTCTGTCACCTTGGGTAGAGTACCATAGTGTCATAGCTCACAACCACCTCAAACTCCTGGGTTCAAGGAAACCTCTCGTATCAGCCTCCTGAGTAGCTGGGACTACAGGCACCTACCACAACATCCAGCTAGTTTTTTGTTTTTTTTTCTTTTTTTCGTTCTGTTTTTAGTAGAGACAGGGACTCACTCTTGCTCAGGCTGGTCTCAAACTCGTGAGCTTAGGTAATCCACTCACTTCAGCCTCCCAGAGTGCTAGGTGTAAGCCACCGCTCTGGCAGAACCTCATTTTATTCATCTGTAAAATGGGGGTGTTAGTGAGATTAAAGGAGCTCATTCAAACACTCAGCTCAGTGCCTGGCACAGGAAAGGTGCCTACTGGATGGTAGCCCTCATCATTGCTACTCTGCTGCTTAGGGTTGGGGTAGGGGACACTTCCACTAGAGCACACACTCAGGAATTACTCTGGAGACATGTCGCAGGAGGCCAGCCAGCTTTGTAGGGATGTTTCCTTCATGCTGATTAATACCTGGGACATGGCTCAGTGACAAAAGCTGGCTCTTGGGAAAAATCCTGGAAGTGACAGCATGGAAAATGATGGTTTTCCACAGTGGTATTCCACAGGACTGAGGTTTCTTGTCCTTCCTTTTCCAGGTGCATAGGAAGGAGGGAAGGTCCTTGGTTAAGTAGTGGCGTCCAGAGGAATGCATCTCTGGGTGCTTGCTCCTCCTTTCTCTTCCGTCTGGTCAGGCTGCATGTTGAATTTGCGATGACCCCAGTGCAGGCTTTGCACTCAGGTCCCTGAGAGCCAGGGGCAGCCCTGAGAATGGGCAGCAACATGCATCTGCCTTCCCAGGTGCAGTCCTGAGAGTGTGCTGATGGAGTTTCGTTTTAATGACAGTCTTAACTGGAGAGGCCTGCTTTTTACTTTTTTGGATTGTGCAGCTGAAGCCTGGATGACCTCATTGAAAAGTGGGGGAATAGAAGCAGCTGTTGCTACAGGAAACACAAGCCCCTCCCACGCTTGGGAGACACACTACTCATAAGGGTTCTCTGGAGTGGGGGTGGATGGAGAATGGCAGCTGTCCTTTACCCAGATCTTTTTTGTGTGTACCCTGAGGTTGGGCTGAGCTGTGGGTGACTAGACTGTGGATTAAAAAACCATGAAGAGCGTTTCCAAAACAAATTCTTGGCTTGTGAAATCTCCATCTAGCTTTCTCTACAAGCACTCATGTGTCTGCAATTTGCCTCCTTTTCCTTTTGGATTACAATCTGTGTCCTGGAACTCACCCTCTGGTCCATGCACCATTCCTTCTACAGTCTGGTTAGAGCTGGTTGCCATGCTGCGAAAGATCATGTAGTCTGGTGTTACTGGCTTATTATTAATATCTACTCTCTTCCTTCATTGAATAAAATTTCAAGAAATACGTATTAAGCCTCCAAGTACAGGGGCGAATACTTACACCAAGGGCTTGATGCACTAATGGTGTAATTTTAGGTATCCATTGCAGGTTGGGGTGGCGGTGGTGATGGGGAGAATTTTGGGATGGGTATTTTCCAGGGTGCTTGTTAAATCACAGTAAATTGAGAGCCCTTTTTTTCTTTTGCAGATGATATGCCTGCTTGGAGAAATTACACACACGCATATATATTTATATATCTCCACATTATTCCTCCCAGTTCCCATAGCCTTGGCCCATTGCATCACAGAGATAAAATACTAGAGCCAAAGAAACCCCAAACAGATGTCCGTAGATTAAAAACAAAGCTAGCGGCACTACTGTACAGCCCACAATATTGTTGTAGTTTTAAAAATAGATTGTTGTGGCTTTGGTTTTACTTGCTCACTCCTTACCCCATTTCCTGGTGGTGTGATATCGGCCCGGCAAAGTGGCTTGCAGGGTTTTCTTGGATCTTTTTCTTGATTGGCTTGTTTTGCTTCTAAGAAAAGAAAACACCTCCTCCAGAAATTCAAGTCAGCTGACATTTATTGAGCACCTACCAGGCCCGTGGTACAGTTCCAGGGACTGGAATTGGAGGAGGGTGTTACAAATAAACATGCCCAAACTGGACCATGTTCAGTTCGGAGAGAAGGCCCCGTCAATCCCCACAGATCGTGGTGGGAGACTGGCTGGGAAGACGCTGTTGGCTCTGGGTTTTTCACAGGAAACTTCAAGAAGGGAGATGGGGAGTGTGGCCTCCTAAATCCCCCGCCCTGGTTAATTTGCTTTGTTTTTGAAACACAGCGACCAGTATCCAAATGGGCCTAGCTCATGTTCAGGGCTGCGTGCTGAAACTTCATTAGCTCTTTTCAAAGCCCCTTTCCTATTGGTATAGAAGTTCCTCGTAACACTGCCAGTTTCCTTGAAAGGTTTGTCAGCTGCTCCTGATAGAATCACTTCAAATTAAAATGCTTCGTTCCAGGGGATATTTTATTTACAGCCAAGCAACTGTAACTAGTGGCACTCCCCCCAGCAGGCTGCAGTGACTATAGATCTTTGATACCGCAGAATGACTCTGCCAAGGGTTCCAATTTGCTTTTATACAAGTGAATCACCCAATTCAAAATAAATGTACCCAAGCGGCCTTGTAGCCCCCCTTCCCCCACAGACACCATGCCATTTCCCATAAGCATGTCGCCCACAGTTTAGGGCTGTCAGTCACTCAGCCAGCTGTCTGCCTGGCACAAATGCATCAAGTTGGTTACCTTAACTAACTAGTGACTGCACTTGATTGCAAACCTGGTGGTGCATTTAGTTAAGGGGATGGTGGTTTTTATACCAGTCTCACTAGGCCACAATATGTATTTTCCCAAGCCCCCCAGACAAGTGTGTCCGTGAGACTACATTTTATATTTACAGTCACAGTTTTAGAGCTGGAAAGGACCACTTTCTGACTTCACTGCTGAAGGCTGCATTTATATCCCTCACCTGCCCTGCCTCCAGTCAGTTTAATCTCTGAAAATTTTTATGGACCGAGCCCAGGGTTAAGTGTTCCAATATCAGCTGAAGCCCACCCCTGTCCTCAAGAAGCTCATAGTCTCTCATGGGTGATGGGCAAGTCATCACCTGGTTCTCGTGCAATGTAATAAGCGCTGTGGTAGCGGCAAGTTCAAAGTGTGCCTTGAGAATCCAAAGGAAGGAAGGATTACTTCTGCCTGGGTGGGGAGAGGGTCAGGAAGGGCTGCTCAGAGGAGGTGATATTTGATCTGGGTCAGGTGGAAAAGCTATTCCAAGCAGAGAGAACTGTGTGAGCAAAGGCATGCACACATTTGCTGGATTTGGGGAACCTTGGTTGAGAGAGGAGAGGCTTCCCATGCTAACTGTGGTTTTCTAGGGAATGAATTCAATCAGGAGTATCTGGCTGTAAAAAGATTATTCCCAAGTGTGGTCTAACCGTTTGGACTCTGCCCCATTCTGATCAGCATTTGCAGTTGGCCAGGTGTGCCTCATTGTGGACGGCTCTTCTTTGGGTGCCAAAAGTTAGTCTATAGCTGCCTTCCCTTAAATGCTGGCAACAGTGGTGTCAGCCACTCACAGCAGCTTTGTGAGGGAGAGGAGTTGAATGCGAGAGGATTTATTTTGGTCCCATTACCAGCGATCCTTTTCTGAGTGAGGCTTAACAAAAGAGAAACATCTAACGAACTCCTGAGTATCACCAAAGTGTTCAGGGTAGGCTTGATAAGCCAAAGCAGATGAAAAGAAAGAAAGAAATCAAAGGGTCCTTTAAAAGAAAAGAAGTAGACAGTAATGGGTATGGGATTTGGAATTGCTGTTTCCATGAATGGCAGGTTGGAATTGTAGCTTAGTTATGTTGAAGGGTAGTTCCCCTCTAATGCTATTATTGATACTAGACTCTCTGTTCCCACACAGAGAGCTACGCTGGGAAAGAAAGTATTTGATGTCTGATTCATGGGCATGCTGGCTGACCCATGCATTGTGGCAGAGAAGCAGCCGCTTTATTTTTTAAAATGTCAACCTTTCTTCTTTCTTATAAATTGAAGAAAATAACATAGTATTTTTGTCACTAATGGCGTGTCTTTCACGTGGCTTTATTTTCTAAATCTCGCAAGCCTGCTGTTTCCTTCCCATAGTGGGGAGGAGAATGGCAGCCTCCAATCTGGAGAGCATGGTGGTTCCAGGACCAGCAGTGTCCTGTGGTGGTGCCAGCATCTGTGAAGACATGAGAGGCGACGCTGCTCACGGACTGGGTTTTTGCATTTGTTCTGTACTTGTCTAACCTCAGGCTAGCACAGGACCAGAGAACATCAGGACTGGAAGAACCCTTGAAGAATACCCAGCCCAAGCCTTCCTCATACAAGAGGGAAGCTGAGGAAAGGACTCGCTCATGGTAACACAGCCCGTGGATAGAGAGCCAGCATGAGAACCCGGAGTTCTATTCTCCTAGTATTTGCACCAAACACAGGCTGTGATCTCTCAGAAGCAGGCCCAAGCAGCAGATTAGTCTCCCAGAGAGGCAGGGGAGTGCTTTGTTGCCAATAGGGAAAGGTATGGGAAAGAGGGACAGACCTGTCTGCTTTTTCCCTCTCCCAGTTAAACTGCCTTGTCTCTTTCTAGTCACATGTTTCCTACTACCGAGCTTGCTGCCTGTATCATATGCCCGGTAAGGAGAGAATCAATGAACTTCTTCAGTTACCGAGGAGATTCCCATGTGGGCAAAGTCATGTTATAGACCTAACTCACCTTTACCACAAGTTTTGTCCTCAAACCACCATACTGAGGCACAATTTAGGCATCACCTCCTCCAGGAAGCATTCCCTGATTGCCAAGACTGAGCTGCACAAACCCTCCTAACCGTAGTTCTTACCATACCATCATTATTTATCTGTCTCCCTGGCTAGGCTGTGAGCTCCTTAAGGAAAGGGACCATATCTTCTCCATGCTCCCAGTACATAGAACAAGGTCCAGCCCAAAGTAGAAAATAAGTGTTTTTTGAATGACGGAGGACTCAGATTTCCATGGTAACAAAGTTTGACTCTTGTTTCCTCAGTACATAAAAAAAAATAATAATAATAAACACAAACTCCAAGTAGAGAAATTAGAAATCCAAATGAGCTCATTGTTCCTTGCTGGGCTTGATACGTTCTGGGACTCTGCTGGCTCAATTCTGAATAGCCCTTCTCCATAGCAGTATTTTTGCCATAGGCCTACCAGTACTGTCCTATAGTTTGAGGGCCAGTGACTAGAGACTTCAGAAAAATTGTGTGCAAGCTGTTCATTGGAGTTGAGATCTACTAAAAGGCCATGGCTGAATTCTGTTGTTCTTTACTTAAACATTACAGGAGAGGGGCGTCTTCCAAGGCAGAGAGAGTGAAACTGGAATTGGCTGATTACAACAAGGCCAGAGCTTCAGGTCAGGATGTTTCGTCTCTTATCTAAATGTGTCAGTTCTCAAGCCTTACAGTGAGCACTACAGGTTTGCATTCAAACGTATTTCTATTCTTTTTTTTTTTTTTTTTGAGACAATGCCTCACTCTGTCACCCTCCATAGAGTGCCGTGGCATCACAGCTCATAGCAGCCTCTAACTCCTGGGCTTAAGTGATCCTCTTGCCTCAGCCTCCCAAGTAGCTGGGACTACAGGTGCCCACCATAACACCTGGCTATTTTTAGACACAGGGTCTTACTGTTGCTCAGGCTGGTCTCCAAATCCTGATTTCAGGCAATCCCCCTGCCTCGTCGTCCCAGAGTGCTAGGATTACAGGCGTGAGCCACTGTGCCTGGCCTTCTGATTTCTATTCTTAAAAGCCACACATTGCCAGGTTCTGGGTCACTGGAGGCAGTATCTTTAGCTTAGACTTGTTTGCTCCAGGAAAGTGAGTGAAGCATCTTCTTTTTTTGTGCTGTAGCCAAGGCTATTTAATTGGGGGGGGGGGCAGTTAATGATGGGCCATAATAGACAAATAGCTTGTTTTCAAATATTTACTGGTCTGTGTCTGTCATTCTCAACACTGACAGAACGTTCAAAGCTTTTGATATAAATTTGAAAATTTACCAAAGATTTTAGGTAAAAAAAAGTGAAAACACTAATTACAGTTAATAGGAAAAACAATTGCCCCTCAGGCCCTTCTCAGACCAATTACATCAGAATCTCATGGGGAGGCTTGAACATTTTTCTTTTAAAATAACCTCTCCAGATGATTTTGATGCATAGCCAGAATTGAGAAACAGTGATCTAAATATAAAGTGATAATGTGTTCACTCCTTGTCCTCAGTTACTTTCTAGAAGATTCTAAAAGCTAGTGATCCTTTATCCGAGAACTCTTGGGAGTTCCCCCAACTCTGTGAAGGTTTTAGACACAACAGATTTTAAGATAGATACCCATTCTGCTCATACCTGGAGCTTTGCGTCAGTTCTGAGTTGTAGCTGAGTCGAAGCACGTGGGTTAGGTATGAAGCGTTGTGGCGAGACAGTTCTCTTCCTGCCATGCCTTGTAAGGCCCACAGATGTTTATAATTTTGTCTTTAACTTCATTGGTCAGTCAGAACATCTGGGTCTTCCTAACAGATCATGGAAATTCACCTATCCTTGAAAAAATTTGCTTTCAGAGTGCAAAACGATATGGCTAGGGTCAGTTTTATAGCAGGGTTGTAAGTAATTTTAATCTGTAAGTGAGGGAGTGTTTGTTGCCTGGCCTCCATTTATTTGTTTATTTGGTCTAAATGTGTAGTGGGCACATGGTGGAAACAGATCTTTGACTTTGGGGCTTTTGAGGTTTGAGGCTTACAGAAAGAGCTCTTGATGGGAGGGGGATGTGTTTATACAACCCTGGGGCAGGCTGTCAATGTATTCTGCGCAGTCAAATAGATCAATAGGGTGAAAAAACAATCCAGCCAGTGGGCCTGATGGGTAGAGAGGTTATTTGACTGGGGCTAGGGGAGTCACTCAAGAAGGCAGAACCACAGGACTGCCACTTGAGAGGCCAGATAATCATTGGAGTCCAGTCAACTCAAGCCATCGGAACTACATTTGAGTGAAGAGACGTCAAGTGCACTGGGGTGCATGAGGATGGTTGAGTCTTTTCCCTCAGTGTGCTATAGTCCTTCAAATCTCTGGGACCACATAACTTGTTATCTCCAGGTTTTCTCTTGAGGAAGGAAAGAGGACAGCACCAGACTTTGCAGCTTCTTAGCTGTGTGAACTTGAGCAGTTGGCTTGACTCCTCTGAGCCTCAGTTTCTTCCTCTATCCCTAGGGGTAAATATATTATGTACTTCTCAGGATTGTTGGGAGGGTTCAAATGAGATTACACATGTAAAATGCTTAGAAAATTATTGATGCATATGCATAGAAAGCATCTAATAAATAGTAGCATTGATGAGTCTTACTAAGACATAATATTACAATGGGTAGAGTAGATAGAGCACAGACTTTGGTGTCAGTCAGATGGTCTGGGGTTGAATTCTGGCTCTACCACTTCCTGGCTTGGGCAAGTCAGTTTAAAATCTCTGGGTAGATTCCCCTTCCCCCACTCTATGTCAAAACTGACGAGTGAGGTGATGTAATCATCGAGCACTGTGCTTGGTATGTAAGTGGTCACTAAATGATGGCTATTATGACTACCAATCACCATTCATATCATGCAAGTTGCTAGCAAATTGCCCTAGTTCTTCGGCCACTCCTCAGGATGATGTGTTTTCTTTATTCCTTGCCATTCCAGTCCCTTTCTTGTCTTCATAATTTGGTCTGCTATTTTCTCCCACAGGGAGTGTGAAAACCCCAAGGTCCTAGTGTAAATATTGCAGTGAAACCAGGTCTCCCCTAGCTTCTACCTAATTGATATTCTAGAACCTCAGTCTAGAATCTTTATCTCAGCTTCATCTTTATCCTTGTCAAATATCACTGAGGTTTGGGGTCCGTAATTCCATGCAGTCACCAGCTCTTCGTCTCCTTTTCTGATTATTTTAGCTGTGTCTTCTATTAGGTACGTGTGTTAATATTTATTGTGGTAGGTCTGAGGCTTGCAGAGGTGCCACTCATGCCACCATATTCCCCCATTGTCTCTGCAGTTTTGTGAGTCTTGAAATGACATGTTCATTTCTCACTTAGCCTTACTGAGAGAACACTTTCTGCTGAACCTATATTCTCAAGCAGGCACTGCTTGTCATCTGGTGGCATTTACCTAAAATGTTACACTGTGCCTAGACCGGACTCTATAGGCCTTACCTTATACTCCTAAATCTTTACGGTGTTGGAGAATGTAAGAAATGCATATGATTTTAAGTATTAACCTGGGCTTCATAAATTAGGAAAATTATTTAGCGACACAGAAAGCCAGATTCTCACACATGACTTACGGATTACCCACAAAATTGTTTCCTTAAATTGGTCCATAAAAAAGAAGAGTCAAGTTTTGAATGAACAGAAGCACAAGCAAAATCTATATTTGCACCTGTTGTTGGGGAAATTTGGCCAGCTACAATAAGGCAAGGTGAGGATATCCATAATGTCTCATCCAAATTTGAGAAAATCTGTGTTTGCCCTTCACGTCATGGGTTCTATAAAGGACCAGGAGTACCCCTTGAGGGCCTTGGGACTGGACCCCATTTCCTCCTATACCACTGACTCTCTCTGTGACTTGGGCAACTCTGTGCCTGACTCCAGATCTCAGTTTCCAGAAAGGGTTGGATTTAAAGATTCCTTCCAGATTTGACCCTTGACTATTCTAGTAACCTCAAGAGAAACAGCTGAATCTAAGGGTGTAAGGGTGAACTTGATCTTGAGCCTTTAGAAAGAACCAAAATTACACTGTAGACAAATGATGCCATGGATGGAAGTAGCAGATTCCATCTTTGGATTGTGTCCTGTACTAGCTCCCCTTGTGCTCCTCGTGGTCCCACACCCTGGCTGGCCACACAAGACGCTTTCATCTCAGCATTAGATGTACTGATCCTTTCTCTTGCCCATGCTTTCTGAAAACTGGGAGAGATTTTGTATAATACTGTTAACGCTACCACAAATGACACTTATCAGGGACAGACTATGTACTGTGTGTCAGGCACTGTGCTGTGTGTCCATTTTCTCTTTCACTTCTTATAAAATCCTGTGCAGTAGGTATTATTATTCTCCTCTTTTATAGGCAAACTATCTAGGATAGAGAGGAGGGATGACTCGTGGAGGGTAACATGCAGGTAATAATTTGCAGGCCCATATTAGGACCAGGACTGTCTAACTCAAATCCCAGGGTCTTAATGACTATTATATGTACTTCTTTTTGCATCAGTGGAACTTGGATATGACAGCATCAGTAGTAGTATTTTTTATATGCTGTGAGGTGTAGATACTTTTATCCTCCATTTTCCAGAGGAATACAGCATGGCTCAGAGAGGTGTAGTAACTTGCTCAAGAGCACTCATGTAAGTATCCAAGCTGAAATAAACCTGAGGTTTGTTGCTTTCAAACCTATGCTGTTTCTCCTATACAAAGCTGCCTTTGGGCTTAGAACAAGTCTTACAGGGGCTTAAGAGATTTGTTTTCATTCTCTGCTCCCAGGGACTTTGGAACTGCTATCCTGAACAGCCTCACCAGCAGAGCTGGCCAGGCTCAGGCAATTCAGAGTCCCCACAGTACAGCAGCATCACCCACCGCCGCCCCTGTACAACCACTCGGAGCCGGCATGCAGTACTTACTGACAATTTACACGCAAAGTAGGTAATTTTGCCTGTTCAGGCACAAATTAGTAAATCAAACAATACCCAAAATAGAGCAGATAGAGCAGAAGAAAAGAAGGAACAAATGAAGTAGAAAGAAATGTGTTCCCTCTTCTCTTCCTCAGCCAAAGACCATGAAGTCTCGTTGTCTATGATGTGTAATCTTTCCTTTTCATTTCCTGGCACACCAATGATCATGTTCCCAGTGGTGTCCAAAGGCCACTGGTGTTCGACTTGTTCCTTGCCTTCATGTGCCTGTCTCTCAGTTTCAGCAGCTGCTTCCTCAGTTTCCCTAGCCCTGGAAAGTTATCAGCTTTTGGCCTAACCAATGGAGGATTGCCATCCAGTGGTGCATATGAGAACTGCATGGCTTTACAAAAAGTCTTGATTTCTTTTTTTCCTTTCCAAAGGCAAACCCCATCCATTCCACAATCCTACTTAAGGGATTAACCATGCCCTTTCTTCTCTTTTTTTCTAGTCTTTTGTCAGTTTTGCTACTCATTAGCTCTTATACAAGAGGCAGAGCAGGAGAAGTAAACGCAGGGAAATACAAATCACTGCCAGATTTCCACACCCTCCCACTCATCCCTACCCCCCACCCCCACTATTGTGAATGGTTTGCTGGGAGAGAAGCACTAGGCGATTCTGATGGGGTTGGGCTCATTCAGGACACCCCTGTTCTTTGGTATTGCTGGCTCAGAACTGATTACATCTGCAGAGCAGTGTGAACTAATACAAGAAACAATGGATTGCGTACAAATACCTAATAAACAAAAGGCAAAAAATCAACTTCACTGGTCATCAATGAACTGTGAGTTAAAACTAACAATGGAAATTATTTTTTCCGTATAAAATTGGCTGAGAAGTGTTTAAATCAAAATTCCCGGGGTGGAAGAGGATTCCATGAAATAAATGTTTTTATACACTGCTGGTGGGAGTCATAAATTAGCCTTTCTAGAGAACATGTTGGCAGTGTGATCGGGAGAATTAAAAAAAAAGTTTGTGTGTTTTGCTACACAATTTCACCTAAAGAAATAATCAGACACAATTATTCATATATACTTACCTCAACTTTTCCTATTACTTATAATAGGAATAACTACAAGACTGAATGTCTAAAAAGTGTTGTTTAAATCAATGTATAATCATAAAGTAGAATATTACTTAGCTATTTATCCAAAATTATGTTCTTAGAGAACATTTAAGCATTTAAGGCTTTAGGAAAAATGCTTGTGGTATAATATTTTTAAAAGTCCTCTCAGGGCACAAAACTAATCATATCCCCTTTTGTAAAATACTCCAATTTTGAAAAAGAATGAGATGCATAGAAAAATGGCTGAATATAATATACCATTTAAACAGTGATCATCTCTAAGATGGAAGATTATCCATGATTTCTCCTTTTTTATACTTTTTCCGTATTCTCCAATTTTCTATGAGTATTAATTTTGTAATTGGAAGAACATCAGTAGAAATGAAAAACAAGGCTAAGAGAATGCTAGCCCTACTCAAAAACATGTTTACTACTAAGAAAATTATTAAAAGCTTATACATTCCAGACTTAGAGTTAAAACTTAAAAGGAGCTTGGAGTGTGTTTAGTGTCATCCTCACCACTGGCACTGAAATCCCCTCAGTGACTTCCTGACACATGGGTTAAGGCATTCTCTCCTTAAATACTGGGCTTAAAGAACTCACTGCCTCTGATGGCTGCTGCTTCAAAGTACAATGATAGTGATAAGCCCATTCCTTGCATTCATCTAGTGATTTATAGTCTTCGAAGCTCCTAAAGGAAGCTTTTTCTCTCACAAACCCTGGGAGGCCAAGTACATTTATCTGCATTTTCCAGATGAGGATCCTGAGTTGAAGTGACTCACAGTGGTAATGTGACTTGTCACATAGCTGGTCGATACCAAAGGCAATACTACAGTCCAGCTTTGCAGTCTGAGGCTTGTTCTGTCCCTGACAGTATCCAGGGTCTGGTTTCTTCTGAGTAGCTCCTTTGCTTGAGCTTATTTTGTGGCCTTGCTAGAGCTCTAATCCCTTCCCATGGCACCACATAGGTAGTCTTTTGGGCCTTGGCAGATGGGTTTCGATGTGGGGCTATGTGCTAGCCAAGGCCCAGAGCAGGACAATCATAGGAAGAGTTCAGGGGGAGAATAAGGAAACTGATGAGTCCCCCTTGTTGAAAATCCTGGCAGTCTCCACTTGAAAACCTGCCACCATATTTATGAAACATTGTTTTCATAAACTGCTGGCTGTTCAATAAGGCATAAAATAGCCAGTATACAATAGTTATTTGCTCTACAAAATCGTTCTTGCAACACAGCTTCAAAGTCATAGCAGTTACTGCATTTTGTTTAGTTTCCTCAAAGATGAAGCAGTAGATTAACTATTGATATCAAAATGCAGTCTCACTTCATTCTTTCCCCCACGGCTCTCCATCTTGCCTTGGGAAAAAGGATTCATATACTTTAACTGCAAAGTCTAGTCACAGACCCATTTGGATTTGTCCAAGTCCCAGGAAAGCAAGAGCCAGGAAGACAACTCTTTGACCTTGGGAAGGTATCTGTGAGGCAGGCCAAAGGATCCGAGATTGAATCCATTACGGGTTGTCCCTATAAACGACACAGATGGTCCCCATCCCAGCCTACGGACTAGAAAGGAAGGGCAAGGAAGACGCAGTAGAGTTTTCATTCTAGCTGAGGAGGCAAGAGAAACACACAGAAGAGACGAACAAGCCAGAAAAGACAGTGAAGGCACAGTGTGCAGTGAGAGTTCCAGGAGGGAGGTGACCTGCTGAGCACTGCCAGTTCAAATCAGGACTAGGTCAGAAACCTGCTCTGGCCTAGACCCAAGGGCTGGCAGAGAATACAACCAGCTCAGTGGGTTTGAGAATAGGATAGGAGCTGGCTGCCGGAGCCAAGGCAGTCAAGTCCTCATCAAACCCCGCTGGCATCTTGCCTGGTGTAGAGGCACCTACTTCCAGGAACTGGATCTCAGAACTCAGCGGGAGGCTCCAGCAGCCCTCCCGTGCCTAATCTGCCGGCTGCTGCAGCTGGCACTTCCCTGCCTGGGTCTGTGGCCTTCACGTTTGCCCTAGGCGGGGGCAGGGTGTGTTCTAGCCAGAGAAGTGCCAAACAGCTGTGCTTGCCCCTTCCGCTGGCTTGACTCTTTTCCCAGAATTGACCTGAGGGATTCAGTGAAATGATTCAGAGGAACAATTAGTTGATTCTATTAGGAAGTTAGCTAAACTAGTGTTTAGCCTGAATTTATTGTGGCAGATGGGCTTGCAGGGCTAGACCTGGGCCATAGTTCCTGACCATCTCTCCCGCCATGTTGGTGAAGGTGGACACAGCTAGACAATCAGGGGAGGGCCCGAGTCGGAAACCGTAGAGGCAAAGCGAAAGAGCTTCACGGGTGTTTGTTTCTACCCAGTTAACTGTTGTCCCACTCTCCTGTGAGCCCGAGCCCTGCCTGGGCCTGTTCCCATGACAGCAGTGCACGTCTCTTCTTGACAGTGCCAGAAACTCTTTTTCTAGCAGATGTCACAGACCTCTGTGATTTGCCAAGAAGGGGCTCTCCGGCCTCTCCATGGACATGGAGATTAGCTTTAGAGCCCTTTTTTCCTTTGTGTTCCTTCAGTTTATCCAGGTTCTCAGAGCCCCCAGGTTATTCTCAGTCTGATATTCTTTGGCTTGGGTCCCCACAGGGTGTGGCTACTTGATTGCTGCCAGGTGGTACCCCTTTTCTGGGCCTCAGGGTCTCCATTTGTAAAGTAAGAGTTAAGTCACACAAGCTCTGTGGTGCCTCACAGCTCAGATGCTCATTCTATGAACTTAGCTTTGACCTCTTGCTCCAAACTGTAATTGCTTTCCTGCGATGCCCCCCCCCCCCCAGTGACTCATTCCTACCAATATTCTTTTAAACTCTTTTCTGTCTTCTTTATTCCCTTGCCTTGTGGACTTGTGGGTCCTCTTTGTTTCTTTCACAAAGCAGGCTGTCTATGTTGAGGCAAGGAGGAATCCTGTATTTACCTAAGATACTCACATTCATCACCCAATACCACCCTTCTATCTTAGATGTGTTTGATCAATCATTCATTTACAGTAATATACTCCTGAATCATTCTCTTATTTAGCAATATCAATGGTATACTTACCTTTTGCCTAGTATCACATTGGGCAGCGTGTATACATAAGATCACACAACATGATCAGTTTTGAAAGATGGGAGGTGATTTGCTATGAGCCTTGCTGCCATTGTGAGGTGTCACCCTGCTGAAGTCACTTTGCACTACTGTATACCCCCCCAGCAGGGAACCCTGCAACTTGCACCATATCTTTAGGAATACAGTCAGCTACCCAGATTTAAGAGTATCGAAAATGGTCAATTCATAGGCTGAGCAGTCTAGAAAGAGATTACGTAAAGAATGTTAGACCTAGGCTCAGTGCCCGTAGCCCAGTGGTTATGGTGCCAGCCCCATACGCCAAGGCTGGTGGGTTTGAATCCAGCCAGGGCCAGCTAAATAACAATGACAACTGCAACAAAAAATAGTCAGTCGTTGTTGTGGGCACCTATAGTCCCAGCTACTTGGGAGGCTGAGGTAAGAGAGTCACTTAAGCCTGAGAGTTGGAGGTTGCTGTGAGCTATGACATTGTAGTTACTCTACAGTGTATGACATAGTGAAACTCTGTGTCAAAAAAAGAAAACGAATGTTAGATCTAAAAAAGAGAGAAAAAGGTATGCAAATTAACTAATAGAAGCTCTGTGTATGTGTCTGTGTGTCTGTGTGTTTTTATTCCCTTGTTGGGATACTTATAATTACCTTACTTAGGAAACTTTGAGTATCAGACCTAGTTAATATTAACAGGGCTATTCTTATGACTTTGGATTGAATAAGTCAAATGTGGGGTCAGATGTTGTCAATGATATTCTTGTCTAATTCTTTTTCCTGTACCCATTTGACAGAAAGAGAAATTGAGGCCATACATGGTCTTCACTATGGTTGCTCAGACTTAGTAGCAGTGCTGCAAAACCCATAGTGCCCAACCGTGAATTATCAGCAATTATCACAGTTCCCTGGGTCTCCAGCACGAACTCTTCCTTCTCTGTGGTGTTCTCAGGCCCACACCCAGTTATATCCCAGCTCCATTTGGGCTTCCGTAGAAAGCAGAACTACAAGAAGCCTTGAGACCAGGCTTTCTATTTAGGCTTTGATGATTGGTGCCAAGAACTCTCCTCATGCACCTTTACTCCAGACTCCTTGCCTGCTGAGGCCTTGCCAACCTGCTGGACCCCACAGGCACAATAATCCACCAGAATTCCTTGTTTTACCCATCTTTTCCCTTGGAACTTCCTGGAGTCTTCACATGTTCTCGGCACAGGCCTTGATTTTCTAGATCCTTGACCCTTTGCCAAGACGCTCTGTAACACATGTCTTGCCCATGGAGCCCACATCCTAGCCTGCCTCACTTCCGCTGCCTTGGTGCCACCCTTCTTCAGTGAGACAGTGACCATTCTGGGCATGTGCAAGCCTCTTTCCCAGGAAGCTGGTGCACCAAGTGACAGCTGTGTATGAGAGGTGGCCCAGTTAACATCTGATTCAGAACATGACAAGATCTCATTACTTTTTGCTCTTTCGAATATGTTTGAAAAAAATCGAGAAAAGAACACAATTTGTTTTCCCAAATTGAAATGATAATAAAAATTGCCTTTGTATTTATTTAGTGTCTGTTATTCTCATCTTCCCTCAGCCCCTTCTCATGCATACCACCAGCCCCCACCCCTCACCCTGACTCACTACGCTTTCTCTCTGGTAAAGACATCCCTCACTGTAGCTGTGCTGACATTTACTCACATGCCGTATCTTCCCATGTCTTCCTCTTGCTGTCCTTCCTGTTCTCATCCACAGAGGACAGAGCTAGTGATGGTATCCAGGCCTATGCAGGATGATTCAAAGGGCCAACATGGCATAGTCTTTTTTTTTTTTTTTTGAGACAGAGTCTCACTATATCACCCTTGGTAGAGTGCCGTAATGTCACAGCTCACGGCAACCTCCAACTCCTGGGCTTAGGCAATTCTCTTGCTTCAGCCTCCCAACTAGCTGGGACTACAGGCACCTGCCACAACGCCCAGCTATTTTTTTGTTGCAGTTTGGCCGGGGCAGGGTTTGAACCCGCCACCCTCGGTATATGGGGCCGGTGCCTACCCACTGAGCCACAGGCGCCCCGGCATAGTCTTTTTATAACATTTGTGCTTCGGTTTGCAGATGCGTTTGCTGCTGTCCCTCTGCTTTTCAGAAAGCCTGTTGCCTTTGCTTATAAAGAGACAACCTGTGAGGCGGGAGTAACTAGTCAGTTCAACTAGTCAGTTCAGGCCGATTCAGTACAGTGGAAGAAGATTGAGTGCCTGTTACATCCAGGGCATTTAAAGAAAAAAAGAGATTCCCTCTTACTGTGGGAGCATGTGTCAGGAAAAGACCGGTTTTCAAAAGAGTGTAACTGGTTGGGAAGGGTTACAGGGAGGAATGACTTGGCTCTTGACTAGTTATCACCACTTCTGACCACCTCACTTCACCTCTCATTTTATTTTATTTTATTTATTTTTGAGACAGAGTCTCACTATGTCACCCTGGGTAGAGTGCCATGGAGTCACAGCTCACAACAACCTCAAACTCTTGGGCTTAAGCAAGTTTCTTGCCTCAGCCTCCCAAGTAGCTTGGACTACAGGCGCCCCGCCAAAATGCCTGGCTATTTTTTTGTTTTAAGCAGCACAATATCTTAAGTTTACTATTCTATAACGTCTCAGGATCAGTGATCATTTCTGTTAGACTTAAATTGATCTACAGTGGAACAGCCATTATGTACTTTGTGCTATGTTTAGTTTTTTGATTAAATCATAGCTGTGTACATTAATGTAATCACGGGGTACAATGTGCTGGTTTTATATACCATTTGAAATATTTTCATCAAACTGGTTAACATAGCCTTCACCACATTTTCTTAGTTATTGTACTAAGACATTTGTACTCTACACTTAGTAAATTTCACATGTACCTTTATAAAATGCACCCTGGCTATTTTCTTGCTGCAGTTGTCATTGTTGTTTAGCTGGCCCGGGCTGGGCTTGAACCAGCCAGCCTCGGTGCACCTCTCATTTTAAAATCCTGTCTTCTCTTGGCTTGATTGATACCGTGCTATTTATGTGATTTTTTTCCCCCTCCACTTTTGTTCCTCTGTTGCTAGGTCTTCTCTCCCTCCCTCTAATTGGGATTTCTTAGCAGCGCAATCCTCTGTGTTTTATCTTTCTTTCTCTCTACTGACTACCCCTGCTCTGAGGCCAGGCTCAGTGTCTCCAGCTCAGACATGTCTGTCAAGCTCCAGTTCAGAGACCTCCTGGACATTCCTACAGGCATATGTTACCAACCTTCCAGTCCCACCAATCAAAAACCAAAAGCATCAGCATTTCTTCCCGTTAAGGACTATTTTTTATCAAGATAGAAACCTTAATATCACATTGGACTATTCATCACTATTATTTCTCTGCCATCTGCACATCAGTTGGCAATTTTTCTTTATTAAAATAAATTTTAGAGCTGGCAGCAACTTAAGAGATTATCTAGTATGGAGTTTTCATTGTCTCAGAGAGTCACCGGATTAAGTAAGGCTGAGACTACAGACCAAGTCTGAAGATACCTAGCCTAAAGTATAGGTCAACTTCGGAGGCTCTAGAAACAAATGACTGGAGTTCTCCACTCAGCTCTGCCATTTGCTTGCTTTGACCTTGGGTAAGTCGCTTAATCTCTCTGCACTTCATCTGTAAAATGGAGATAATAATACCTTATTTTAAATTATAGTTGTTAGAACTAAATGAAAAAATATCATAAAGCACTTAGCATTTGAGCTACAGACCATAGGATCCCCTCAGTTATGGATCTACTGTTGACTCTTCTAGACATTTCCATGCTCACTCTTAAATCTTATCTAGCCTTTTCAAATAGGGAACCTTTACACTCCTAAAGCCTTTCCCTGCTCTGAATCCTATTGTCCTAACCACTTAAGGAATTCAAATTGAACCAGAGTTTCAACACCTTTTGAAAAAGAGAGTTTCTGCAAATGTTAATACCTTAGATTAGAGCAAAGAAAGATAAAACAAAGAACTCATTAGTGAGTACTTGTGAGGTGACTTCCAAAATTCTGCTTTGTTAATGTTGACAGGGCAAGCAAAAGAGACCCTGAGCTAATCTGGATTTATACCGAGTTACAAAGAGTGGCTGACTGGTTTATTTGTAGGGTGGGGGGAATAGGATCGTAAGAGATACCTGTTTAAGAGGTCCTTATTTTCACCTATAATATATCTTGGTCATGTGCTGTCAATGAGCAAATACCCACTTATGAGTCCTAGTATATATGCAGATTTGGTAAGGAAACCCTAAAAGATTGGAGAATGTATGAGGGGAAGAGATTTCTGGAACTATAGGGATATCCAAAGGAGTCTGAATATCCTTGGGGTAATTGAGAAAAGGGCTAGAACAGCTGACATCTCTCTGAGAGTGGAGGGAGGCAAGTCAGAAGGAGCAGGTTGCCCAAGAATCTGTAAGACTAATTTCCCTGCTAATAGCTTAACCTAAAAGACTTCAAATCTTATAAACTGCTTTCTAAGGCCAACCAGTGTCATTTAAAATCACCTCTAAGGGTAGCTTGTTTATATCTGGTTACCTTAGATTGTCAGAGCTTGAAAGAATTTCAGAGATCTCCATATATGGAATGTGAGGAAACTGAGGCCCAGAGAGCAGAGGGAATAGTTTCAAGTCCTCCCAATGGCTCAATTCATAATGGCATAATGAACACTATTAAATGGCTCTTGTGTGTGGAGAGGACATAGGTGAATCATTTGTATTATCATACTCATACTTAAAGAAATTAAGTCACCTGTGACTTAAGACAGAACCAAAAGCTTGACTTTTCTCTTTTATTTGTTTATTTATTTTAGTAAATAAACTTTTGTTGCCCAATCATAGCTCGTAGCACCCTCAAACTTCTGGGCTCAAGCAATCGTCCTGCCTCAACCTTCAGAATAACTGGGACTACAGGCACACATTACTATGCCTGGCTAATTTTTAAATTTTTTGTTCAGATGGGATCTTGCCACATTGCCCAGCTGGTCTTGACCTCCTGATTTCAAGCTATTCTCTCAGATTGGCCTTCCAAATTGCTGGGTTCCAGGCATGAGCCACTATGCCCAGCCTGTTTTTTCTCATTTAGAGGGTGGCTACACTGGAGATAGAAGCCTACTTTGGCTGACCTTTTTAGCTTTGATAAAGGCAACTTTGACTCATGATGCATGAATTTGGGTCTTTGAAACTGATAAGAAATGGTTTGTTCATTGAACATGCAAACAAATTAGTTTCCAAAGGCTGAAATTTACACTGACATTAAGTTCCAAGACCATCTATATTTAATTATACATAAAGGCAAGAAAACTATTTGCAACCTTAAAATAGTAAAATTAAAAGAGAAGTCCCACCTATGAAAATAATTTATTTCATTGCAACACTACTCTTTAGTTTTGCTACCATTTGTCTGGATTAGCAGTGCTGGTTTCACTGGTATTTCCAGGGAGACCCTGAACATGTAAGTATAGATTGGAAATAAGCACTCAGAAACAGCTCCCAAGGCAGGCTAATGCTACAGAGCCAGGGAGTGTGGTGACTTCTAACAATATTTGCCTTTCGGTAGAGGAATAATAATAAGGTACTATCTATAATAACAATAATATTTCTCTCAGAATGTGTCTTAGGATCAAAATGTAGTGCGAGGAACACAGGCAAGAAAATAGAGATCTGGTTCCTAAAGGTGACCCAGAGAAATTCCCTTCTCCACTCTGGCCCTCAGGTTCCTCATTGATAAATTGTGAGGCTTGGAACCAATGATCTCAATGGAAGAAAAGGGGGAGAATGTAAAATGAATAGCATGAGTCAAAGAAAAATGCCTTGGTTATTTCTGAATGCTCTCTCACCCTTCGCCACTCCCTGACATACACACATACGTGTGTTTGCGTGCATGCACTTCCCCCCCTCAATTGAGCACAACTTGGTATTGTGGGAAGAGCACTGGACTAGGGACTAGGATATCAGGACCCTCATCCCAGCTCTTTCCTTCTTTCTTTCTTTCTTTCTTTCTTTCTTTCTTTCTTTCTTTCTTTCTTTCTTTCTTTCTTTCCTTCCTTCCTTCCTTCCTTCCTTCCTTCCTTCCTTCCTTCCTTCCTTCCTTCCTTCCTTCCTTCCTTCCTTCCTTCTTCCTTCTTTCTTCTTCTTTCTTCTTCTTCTTTTTTTTTTTTTTTCTTGCAACAGAGTCTCACTCT
>CAUYPK010099761.1:0-76705 GCA_963574355.1 Loris lydekkerianus | reverse complement strand
CATGTTGGGTAGTCTTCCTTCTTTTTCTATATTTTGGAACAGGTTGAGTAATATAAGTACTAATTCCTCTTTAAAGATTTGGTAAAATTCTGACATGAAGCCATCTGGTCCTGGGCTTTTCTTTTTAGGGAGATTTTGTATGGTTGATGCTATTTCAGAACTTGATATGGGCCTGTTCAACATTTCCACTTGATTCTGGCTAAGTCTTGGAAGGGGACATGCTTCCAAGTATTGGTCAATTTCCTTCAGATTTTCACATTTCTGGGAATAAAGTTTCTTGTAATATTCATTAAGGATTTTTTTGAATTTCTGAGGAATCTGTTGTTATTTCATCTTTGTCATTTCTGATAGACGAGATTAGATATTTTACTCTTTTTTTCCTGGTTAGGTTAGCCAAAGGTTTATCTATTTTATTGACCTTTTCAAAAAAACAACTTTTTAATTTATTGATCTGTTGTATAATTCTTTTGTTTTCAATTTCCTTTAATTTTGCTCTAATTTTGGTTATTTCTTTTCTTCTACTGGGTGTGGGGTTGGAATGTTTTCCTTTTCCAGTTGCTTGAGATGTCCCATTAAGTTGTTAACTTCTTCTCTTTCTGTTCTCTTGAGGAAGGCTTGCAGTGCGATCAATTTCCCTCTTAGGACTTTCTTTGTGGTATCCCAGAGGTTCTGATAATTTGTGTCTTCATTATAGTTTTGTTCCAAAAATTTGTCAATTTTCATCTTGATTTCATCTCTGACCCAGCTATCATTCAGCATAAGGTTATTTAACTTCCATGTTTTTGTATGAGTATGCAGATTCCTGTTGTTACTGAGTTCAACTTTTATTCCATGATGGTCCGAGAGGATGCAAGGAATAATTTCTATTCCTTTAAATTTACTGAGGTTATACTTGTGACCTAAGATGTGATTGATTTTGGAGTATGTTCCATGGGCTGATGAGAAGTATGTGTATTCAGTTTTGTTGGGATGAAATGTTCTGTAGATGTGTGCTAAATCCAAATGTTGGATGGTTAGGTTTAAATCTAAGATTTTTTTGCTCAGCTAGCTTCTTATTGGAGGATCAATCCAACACTGCCAAAGGAGTGTTGAAATCTCCGACTATTATGGAGCTGGAGGAAATCAAGTTGCTCATGTCTGTTAGAGTTTCTCTTATGAATTGAGGCGCATTCTGGTTGGGTGCATAAATATTCATAATTGAAATCTCATTGTATTGAGTATTACCCATAACAAATATGAAGTGACTATTTTTGTCCTTCCTTACTTTGTTGGTTTAAAGCCTATTGTGTCTGCAAATAGAATTGCAACGCCTGTTCTTTTCTGGCTACCATTTGCCTGAAATATGGATGACCATCCTTTCACCCTGAGTCTATATTTATCTTTTAAGGTGAGATGTCACTCTTGTATGCAGCAAATATCTGGCCTAAGTTTTTATATCCAGTCAGCTAACCTGTGCCTGTTTAGAGGACAGTTTAAGCCATTCACATTATTGGAGAATATTGATAAGTCTGGTGAAATTTTGGGTATTGAGTTTTTTGAAAGTCCAGTGGACATTTTTAATCCTTTCACCACTGTGGAAGTTGGAGTTTGATCAAAAATTTCTGAGTGAGTTTATTTTTCTGGCAAAGGATTGGGCTGGTCATTATGGAGGATAGGTCTGAGAATATCCTGAAGAGCTGGTTTGGTTATGGCAAATTTCTTCAACATATAAATGTCATTGAAGTATTTAATTTCTCCATCATAAATGAAACTCATTTTAGCTGGATACAGGATCCAGGGTTGAATGTTATTTTGTTTTAGGGCATTAAAAGTCAATGACCATCCTCTTCTGGCTTGAAAAGTTGCAGCAGAGAGATCTGCAGTCTACAGACCTATTTCTATCTCCTGTACACATCAGCTCCCCCTTGCATGAGTGTATTTGGTGCTTAATCACCCTTCAAATCTTTCCTGCTCCAGATTAATTCCCAGTTTCCTAAATTATTCATAATTGTTTTCCTTAGCAGTTGTGTGAATCATTTTGTGCTTTCTAGTCAACTAAAACCTCAGGAAACGTTTACATGTATCTTTTATTAGAGCAATTAAAAAAAAAATCATTTTAACGAATCTATGACCAATCTTGCTTATCATTGTAAAGTTTTATCACGATGTTTTTTACCCATCTTTCTACCTTACTGAAATGAAAGTTTTTCAAATGCTGAATTTGCTTGTAATTCTGATGCCATGGTGTTGTATCTTTTGAAGATCTGATTGACAGAGTTGGTGACAGAGAAATGTACCAGCTTTGGTAGATGCCACTAAGGTGCTCTTCTCCCCCATGGTGGCATTGATCTATCATCTTATGTGAGCATTAGGCCTACACAAATTTTCATTGTGGTAGAAGTGACTTTAGATGATATTAAATCCATTTCCCCTCTCTGATGATACACCGGGACAAACTTGGCCTCATTGCTGGTTAGTAGAGCAGCCCGGGCTAGAATGAAAGCCAGGTGACACCAAAGGCAAATGACCCTTCCTCTGCCACTCGCCACTCATCATATCATTTGTAAGGTCAGTGCAAGAAACATTTAGAAATTTTTGTTGAAATCCCAGCATATTGTGGTGGGTTTTGTAGTCTTTTTGATGAGGGTCACATACTATTGTAAATTTGAAAATAAAGCAAAGTAGTGGCCTTTTCTTCATTCTTCTCAAACTTTCAGTAAAATTTCTTCTGTTTCCAAATATAAAGTCTTAAAATACAGTTATGTTGCCTAACAATGGGAAGATTATAAGTACAAGTAAGTGTGTATGTGAGGAAGGGGTGTGTGTGTGGATATGTACAGGTGAATGTGCATTTGCTTCTATGCCATAATTAAGGAAAAGGGAGTGGCTTTACTGGCCAGTGACAACCTTTCAGAGGAAGGCAAACTGGTGATTTATAACAAACTTATATGGGGGGCATGTAGCCTTCCTTTGAAGTCATTAAGAAAGCTCTGTTTTTGAGAGGGACTATGCATTTGTTAAATGAAAATAAAATAGCTCTTTGTACCTTGTTAGCTGAATTGCCAACTATTCTTCAGCCCCACGTCTCATTGTTCCCAATATTTCATATTTAAATACACGCAAAGTTGTGCTTTTACTGCCATTAGTCAGTATTTTCAAAGAGGACTTTTTCTTAAGTCTCTGAACCCCAGGATCAAGGAACACTTTTCTCCTAGGTGTATGTGATTATTGGTTAGAATAGAAGCAATCAATACATTTTCAGAGCCAAAAAGCACTGAGAAAAAAATTCTCTTAAAATGTTTTCATAACTTATCTTTAGTAGGAGAGCTTTTTTTTTTTTTTTTTTTTTAACCCTTTAAAATCTGTTGTTTCTCAAAATTGTTTGTAGGGACAATGTCAACCTCAGTATTGTTTAACTGCAGTCCAGCAGAGGACTATCATATTGAACTTCTAATCAAAAAATAAATGGAACATAGTAGTAGGCTTGGGGGGTGGGGGAGAGAGAGAGTGTGTTAGATTTGATTTGATTAGCTTTAATCTGCCCAGAATAAAACTGTCTGCCTTCCTGTTATTTGTCAGTGTTTATAGCAGGTTTCGTCCACAATGCTTTCACTATTATTTCCAGGTGGTAAAAGTCAGTCAAGTAGAAAAGACACTCATAAATGTCAGAAAAGAGTCTAAGTTTTTTTTGCATTTCAAGGGCTTTGAAGGTCAAGTTCAACCCACTTCAGGGACACAGAGTGATGGGTAAGTGGTAGCATGTTGTTAGCTACTGTATTTAGGTGTATAATTTATGTGAAGTTAATGTACTTGTCTATCATTCTAGCAGAGAAGAATGTCTTGGGAAGATTCTATTTGTTTTATACATTTTGTTCACTTTTAGAAGCTAAAATAATTCAAACTGCCCAATTGGCAATGAAAAAGAGAAGATGTTGAACTTGTTAAAAGCTAGTCAGTGTATGGAGGGCTGTCATTACTTCTTGGTTTCTCCTGTTATAATTTCGTTTTTTTTCCTTATAGCTCCCCCAATTCATGCTGTGCAGAGGAAAAGCTCTGTTCAGGATTTTTCCAAACTAGTGAGAGATTCTCTTCCCCCTCTAAAATCCTTTATTGAGATGTTTTCTTTCCTTTTCTTTATGAGACTTTATTTTTCTCCCACCAGGGAGCCTGAGCAATTATATTTTAAAGCTACTGAAAATAGGTATGTTCTTTGATATCAAAGAGCTTCTTGAAGATTTTTCAAACTAAAGAGACCCAAAGATTATATTTTAAGGTCCTACTAGCATGGCCTTTTGTAGCTTAGAACTCTCTGCAAATGTTCTACCAAGGGTATTATTCTTCATTTGGAGATGTTGGGGTTCAGTACTAATGCATTTGGTAAAAGGTAGGGTGTTTGAGAGAGAGAGAGAAAGAGAAAGAGAGAGAGTGTGTGTGCATGTTCCCCATGCTGCTGGACTGAATTGGACTGAGTCTCAGAGTTAAAAGTTGTTTCCCTCATGAGAGAGAGAGATTAGGGAGGATAAAAAAGAATAGACATTTATTGGGCTCTCACACTGTGCTAGAGATGTAATGTACATAAAGGAGGAAAAATTTTACCTCTATCCTTTTGGGTTTTTTCCTAGCTGGTTCTGAAAAGTAAGTTGACATAAGACAGATCAACAGGAATAAAACATGAATTTATTTAATATAAGTTTTATGTGTTATTGGAGTCCTCACAAGGAAATGAAAACCCAAAGACACAGTTATTGGTGAACATTTCCATATTGATTTGGACAAAGAACAGTAAGTTGTGCAAAAGCAAATAATTATGTAGAGAGACTAGAAAGTGAGAACTATTTTAACCAAGTGTCGTGGAGAATTCTCTGAGTCCCAACTTCCTGACCTCCATGAAAAGAGTGCTGCTTTCTTTTTAGTATAGGGAGATGGCCTTTCACCTGAAATTCACATTAGAATTTCATTTCTTGCTTTTATGAAATTGAAGGAAGTTCAGGGTGACCTTTATATACCTGCTGTTTTTTTTTTTTCTTTTATTTTCATATTAATATGAGGGTACCTCCAATTAGGTTACATAGTTTGCTTTTGAAGGTTACAGTTCAAGTTGTCACTGGTCCTTTACCCAGTATTTACAAGGGTTTCGCAACTCAAAATAGTCTTTATGCCAAAGTACCATGTTGGGGGATGGTACTCTGTGAACTCTTTCATATATGTAAAATTATTGCTTTCAATCTTCAGTCACTCTCAGAAGTGGCAGGTCGATATTCTCATCTTCTGGATTAGAGTCTTAAAGGGGTAAAATGTACTTGCCTACAAGTCAAAACTGCTTTCTGCAGCATCAAAGGTTACTTAACTAGGGCTGTTCCAGAAAGCGGGGATTATAGGAAAGAGAAACAAAGCTTGGAAAGCAAACTACTAGGGAAAAGCATGTGTTTTTGTGTGCACGCGTGCAAGTGTGTTGGGTGGGAGGGAGAAAATATGCTTTGAGTGCCGTAATATCACTGGATGATCAAAGTTCAAGCGTCCTCTTTTCATGCTAAGGGAATGCCTTTGGGTCACCACCCCACTGAGATCCTAGCTTGCTCCTATTCTCCTGGACTTACTTTCTTCCACTGACCCTTCTCTGACTTGTCAGTTTTCAACCTGCAAATCCTTGTTGCTCTTCATATGTAGAAAATTCAAGTCTCTCTTTGCTTTTCCATTTCCAGACCATGCCTTATCTTAGGAACCCAAAATGTCCATGGCAGTATTTCTCTAAACAATGAACTATGACTGTATTCAATGAATGAGTGTCATCTGTATATCAGATGTTGTATTAAGATGACCTAGTGGCAACCAGCAGAGACACAGGTGCAGCCCTGGTAGAATTTTAACCTGAATTAGAAAGGATGGCATTACATTATTTTTGATGAATGCATTCTAGTTTTTTCCTTCTTATTTTCTTCGTCATCAACTTTCACCATCAAGTTTCTTATTTTAGGAGAACAGATTGAATTTGGACCCTAGGTCTAATATGGATAGGTGTTCAATAAATGTGCATTGGTGAGTAGAAAATACCAGATCTCTTTAGCTCACATTTTTTCTTGTTATAAAAGTGATACAGTGGAACGTTGGTAAGTTGACCACCCAAAGGATTGTAGCAAAGTGGTCAACATATGGAGGTAGTCAACACGAGGAACTAGGCCTAATGTGGGGCATGTACGGCCTATGAAATTTAGGTCAACTTAAGGAGGTGGTCAATGTAGGGAGGTGGTCAACTATGGAGGGTCTACTGTATTTTGAAATAAATGGTCACTGAGGAACTTTATCAGGTGCAGCTGACCATAGGCATTAGTTAACATTTGTATGGAATTTGCCAATCTATGAAGGAAATACTTTTAATAGGCTTTATCAGAGGTAAGCTTCATATATATATGTGAGGAAGAGGTTCTTGTTATCTTCATTTTATAGGAGAAAAATCTATAGATGGGAACTAATTTGTCCAATGTGGAGCTGAGGCCAGAACATAGTCTCTTTTACCTCCAAGTCATCTTTTCTGTGACTGTATTGCCTCCTGAAAATGATTAAAACAAAATATCAAGATATATAAAAGCATCTCAGTTGCCACTTACAATAAGTAATTTTTTTTACCTGAAAAGCACTAAGGCAAGTTACCACATTCATTTAATTTATTGATTCACCAGCATTTCTCACATATTTAATATGTGCCCAAAATGAGTTCCCAGAGTCAGGGATTCAAAATGTGGTCCTTTTCCTTAAAGTGCTATGATTTATTGGAATAGATAGAAATGTGATTAAATACATCCAGGATGCTTATTTAGCATATAGAAAGCTATGTGATTAATAAACACAGAATAAGATATCCTTGAAGGATAACTGAAATATCACTAGCTTTATAGGTAAGTCTGTTTTGAATCTTGATATCATCACTAGCTATTTTCCTGGGCAAATCATTTATCCCCTTTGACTTATTTCTCGTTGTGAGTACCAGGATGTAGGGGAAGGTGTTCGACCAGGCCATGTGTGTTAACCCACCAGGGTCCATCTACATATTGGAGACCGAACCTGATCTATTCTGTACAACTGGGTGAAAAAAAATATGGAGGCT
This sequence comes from Loris lydekkerianus, assembly GCA_963574355.1. Lineage (NCBI taxonomy): Eukaryota > Metazoa > Chordata > Mammalia > Primates > Lorisidae > Loris > Loris lydekkerianus. The sequence continues at coordinate 69,624 of CAUYPK010099761.1, read as the reverse complement.
TGCTTTCAACCAAAGGTTAAAAAAGGAAATCTCTTTTTCTGCAAACTTTTTCTCAGCAGGTGCAAAATAGTGGCAATCAGGTAGGCTTTGGTAAGCTGCTATCTGCCTTCCTTTTGACTAACAGTTTCCTCAACTATAAAGTGAAGGATAAGGATATTGTAGTTGTGAAGATCAGAGGTGATGTGTGTAAAGGGTCTAGCACAATTTCAGAAACACAGTAGGTGCTCAATTAGTGGTACTACAATTACAGCATGACTGCAACAGGCACAATTTATATAGAGATTGTATATATAATTTGTACTATATCTATTTGTTTTTTTATCTATATATCTATGTTCCTATTTATGTTTATCTACTATTTGTCTACCTACCCACCTATCTAGCTAGCTATAGCATTCTAAGGAATCTAGAGAATAATTTCCTGATGAGGCAGTAGAAAGGCTAGGAGAACAATCAGAAAGGAGGTAAAGTGTTGTAGAGCCTGAAGACAGATTTCAGAGAAGAGGTGAAGTGTTATAGAGCCTGAAGACAGATTTTCCCCCCTAAAACTATGCCAGTGTAGGAGGCCATCAGAAAGCATGAAGTTTACCAGTAATCACAAAAGCTTACCAAGGCTAAAGTCAGGGGTAGAAGTTTGGGGAGGCTGAGAGAAGAGGCTGGAGGAACAGTCAGAGGTCAGATCATGAAGGGGCTTTTATAACATGTCAAGACACTGTGACCTTACCTTGCAGACAGCTGCCTCTCACCTGAATAGAAAATGACAAGTTGGAACATTAAAATGCTTGAAATAACAATCTTGGTTTGCATAGGAGAAGAGGAAATCCATTATCATATTACCCTCAAAACCAATAAATGACATATAGCACAAGAATCCTTAAGATTGATGGACAATGGAGAGATGAGATTTCCAGTGAAATACACCATTAGAAAACATCTTGAAGCAAATCTCAAAAGAAGCTTGCAGTGCAGAAATGTTACAGGCCAAAGCACCCTGGGGCAAATTTTGTCCATTACATGACGAGTTCTAAAGCAGCTGAGAAGGGGCTCAGAGTGCCTAAACCCCAAATCAAACACCGGAAGCTTTCCCCTGAGAGTCAGCATAAATATTTGATACCCTCTTCCTTCCTGTGAAGGGGTCCTGTCTCTGTGGGAGTGGTGTCTGGTTTCCCTTAGCCGAATTATTTGTTTTCTTAAACTTTTCTTTATATCCTGGAGGTGGATTCTAAAAGCTTCTAAAGTATTTTGATTTTGAATTCTCACAAAAGTATTCTTTCTTTCACAGTAATTCAATATAAAAGGCAATGAAAGTGATTTATTCAGAAGTATTCAGGACCTGCTATCAGCACCACATGGGAATAAACTATCCTGCCACTTGTACATCCCATGGGAAAAAAGAATCACAATTCACATATAGGAAATACTGCGTGCGTTTGCCTGCGTTTTGCTCGTATTGTCTGCTCTGCCAAAAGGCAGATTTTTTTTTTTATCAGATAAAAGCTGCCCTGTCTTGCTGAACTGCTCATCTATTTTACTCAGGAAAGAAAAGGCTTTGTCAAGATCAGGAGCAAAGCCTGATTTGCAGAATATCACCTAAAAGTGAAACATAGAAAAATGTCAAAATATGCCAAGAATATGGGGTCAGCTTCAGGCTTTGGAAAATTACCCTGCGAGTTTGGCAAACACTGTCCTTCAGTGAATAGTGTTTTCTAAGCATCATCTTGTGAACTGGTGTGCGTTAGGTGCTGGAGAAGACCCTAGGGTGTGGGCGTGGCCTTACTCCCTTTGCTGCTCTAGGGCAATGCTGTGGCTCCCCAAAGACCCCCAACACCTGGGCCTGAGAATTCCCCAAGAGAGGACTTTCCCGACCACCCAGGGGTCTGAGGTGGAGGCAGAAAAGGCACGGAGAAATGAATACGTAGAGTTTTTGTGAAAAAGTCTTCTGAGACCAGGAGGACCCCAGATTAGCCTGTAATGAGGCAGATAGGTTCCATCTTGAACTGAATTCTCAAGAGGTTTTATTATGATTTTAGGGTATGTGTTTACAGAAAATGAAGAATTTATAGTCTCATGACTCAATCATGCTGGTGGCCTTTTAATTACAAAAAAAAAAAGTCTTCAGGGTGGAGGCACTAACTCATAGAACAATTCTCAAGGGCGGAACTAAGTGGGTAACAAAGTTGCCTTAGGGGATGAGAGAGGACCATTATGGTTACAGCCCTCAGGCTAGACTGTTCAGGCTCAAGGGTAATTTTTAATCCTTTTCTACCTCTACTGATATCCTGTCTCTGTTATGCTGCTGAATTTTATTCAGATGTCCTGAAACTAGTATTCTCTCTATTCAGGTGAACATTCTGACCCCTGGACACCATAGATTTGCTGGGGGAGAGAGAGGGGGAGGAGGCTGAGGCCTGGGAGCCCCAGAGTCCTCTAGAATATCCACCCACAAGGCAATAGATCTGTGGGGACAGCAGGCGAACTATACGGCTGTTGTTGAAGCCTATAAGATAATCTGGATTCCTGTGTGTTTTTTGGGGTTACATACAGGAGGCTCTGACTTGGTTGCTTTTGCCTGTGGGGAAGCTTCTGGTCTTCATGAGTTAGCAAACAAGTCTATCAGGTCATTGCAATAGTAAAAAGAGATATTCATGGGTTCTTCCAGTGTCATGGGTTAAGCCCTTTAGGAGTTGTGAAAGTTCAGTCATTGGGACCTAATTCTGCAAAAAAGAAATACCCACCCAGGCTGGGACTTAACGGGGAGTCTTCCATGTAAGAGCAGAAGTTTTAGTTAAAACATTAAACTCTGGCACAAACTTTCCTCACACCGATTGAATCTTTTCTAAATTTAGAGAAATGGCCTTTGTTTCTTCACAACTATTTATTGGTAATTTGTTCCCTGGGGACTAGCTTTGCATGCATTTCCATGATAATGTTTACTAAATAAATTGGAATATTTGGCTTATGGAATCAACAAATCTCTAGAGAAATTTTTATCTTTATGCAGTCATATATAAGATATGAAAACAGATTATTTTTCTTATTTTAGAAATATTCATAGGATAAAAATGCTCAGGCTGTCTTAGCTTTGTGTAGCACCATTTCTGATAAGATTTTAGGTTTTTTACAAATAGCTCAGAGCACATTTAAAATTCTCATTGTAAGTACCAGGACTTAGGGGAAGGTGTTCCAGGCCATGTGTGTTAACCCACGAGGGTCCATCTACATATGGGAGACTGAACCTGATCTATTCTGTACAACTGGGTAAAAAATATATATATAGAGAGAGGCTTTCTCTCAACCAAGAGTTAAAAAAGGAAATAATCTCTTTTGCTGCAAACTTTTTCTCAGCAGGTGCAAAATAGCTGCAATCAGGTAGGCTTTGGTAAGCTGCTATCTGCCAAGTTGAAAGATCTCAAATTGTCACCCCATTTCTATTTCAATTACAGAGACACCAGCATCAATTTTGAGTGACTAAAAGGCGTACTGAACTCTGTGATAAGAATTGGGTGTGGACCTCGAGTGGGAGCCGTGTGCAGAGCTGTGCTGCAAACTTTTTTTGAACTGACACCAGCTCTGGCCATTCAGGGCTCCTGGGTTATCACTATAGAGTCATCAGACTTGGGAGCCAACAAGGATCCCAGAAAAGTGGGTGTACAGATGAGGAAACTGAGGCCTAGCATGGTTAACAATCTGACTTGTAGTCACATGGGTTGTAGATTTATCTAGGTTTAACCTGTGGCCATGAGCTGCTGCCTGTTCAGTTCTAAGTGGTAGATTGATTAAGACTACTTCCTGGAACATGGTGTTGAAAGGATTCTGAAATTGCTTCCTGACTCAGTGGGAAGCAGTGCTGTGATTGCTTAGCAGTGTCTGGAGAGAAAGAGGGACATGGTCTGCTATGTATTTGATGAATTTGATTGAATGATGGAGGTTGATCGGTAATCACATCATTGCTATGTGATGGGAAGAAAAAAATGCTCTGAAATCTTGGAGGGACAGGACAGTTTCATAGCGGAGATGACATTTCAATTTTGTCTTGACTAATCAGTAGTAGTTTTCCTGAGAAGAAAAAAAAGGAAAGAAAGGAAAGAAGTAGACACTCATTCTATGAAGAAAAAAAAAAGCTTGAGCAAGGAACCTGATAGGTGATGAAAGAAAGGAAATTAAAGATCACTGTTGGCAGGGCATGGTGGCTCCTGCCTGCAATCCTGGAGTTCTGGGAGGCTGAGATGGGAAGATCAGCCCAGGAGTTTGAAATTGTGGCAAGGAAGGATGGTGCTACTCTGCACTCTGGCTGGAGCAACAAAGCAAGACTCTGTCTCAAACAACAAACTAACAAAAAACCCCAAAGAAAACCAAAACAAGATGGTTGATGGCTTGCTATGTGCTGGGCACTATGCTCGGACCTTTCTGTGTTATCTTATTATTTAATTTTCATAAGACTTTATTTATGATTTTACAGATGAGGAACCAGAGACAAAAAAAAAAAAAAAAAAAAAAAAATTAAGATGTCCAAAGTCATATAGATATTAAGCAGAGCTCAGTTTTTAATTCTTGGAGCTCTAAGGTAATTTTAGCGATAGCAACTCAGAAAGACAGTGTAGGTAAGAAAGAGTGGATGGGAGTGGATCACACCATCAGTTTGGATTTGGACTATTGAATCTGTTGCTTCTGGGGCATTCAGACTGGAATAGCTGTGAGTGATGTAGGGTTGATAAAAAGCATCAAATACTCTCTGGTAACAAGCCTTGTACTTTTACTCCCAGGCTCTGCTTAACAGTGGAGATCTCGCGGCCTCTGCTATTCTAGCTCAGGAAACCATAAGTAATAAACTAATATGCTTTATGTTGTATGAGTGATTCAAATTACTGGCAAGGCAATATTAAATTCAGATTGATGGAAAAACTGCCCTACTTAGAAGTGTGCTCTTGGCACAATACTATTTATTATCACCATGAGACCTACATTCTGGCAAAATTCTGCTGTGTTTCAGCAAAAGACTGTTTAACGTGTGTGTGTGAACCTGCTGAAGTTCAACTTTGACCCATCTGAGGACAAAAGGAGGTGCTGGGAGATGCCAGAGTCATCCCTATGTGGAGGAATGGGATAGCACATGCCTGTCTGTGTGGTATAGTCTATATCATGTTCACAAGGAGAAGGGTGTGTTTGTTTGTTTTTAATGAGTGTACTCTTGACAAGAAGAAAAAACCCAAAGGGCATTTTACATTGGTAAATTCCAATGTGTTGGGCAACACCAGGGCCCTGTCCTCCTGTCCTTACAGACTTGTGGTTATATACTTGCTTATGGGTGTGGGATGAGGAACGAGTGTTAACTAGTCCAGGAACCTCTCCTGATCCTCTTGGTTTCCTAGGGTGGTGATGATGATGATGGTGGTGGTGCCAACAGTACCATATTTTATTAATAGTTAAAGTATTTTCCTACATGTCCACATATCTAAGAATGCTTGTACTCGGTACTACCTTACAGCCGCTATCAGCCTACAACAAAGCTATATTCGTCCAGGGAGGACCCCAGAGGGTCACATGGGGACACAACCAACTTGAGACCATTTTAAATTAAATTCCTTGCTGAGGTTTTCTAGAAAACATCACACTGGTAGCATACACTACCAGAAACTTTCATGAGGACCTGCTTGTAGTTTTGTTTCTCTAGGAAGATATACTTTTTGTCTTCTCTTTTTGGTCTGCCTTTCTGAAGGGCTGTTTTATTTCTGGGATATTCTAATTCGAAGGGAATAGCTGTTTGGTGTTTTAGCTTTTGGCTGTCTCTAACTAGGCTCCTCATCCTATTTTCTTTCTTATTATATGCAGAGTAACAGTCTGGCAGTTGATGGTGTTTTATAGTTGATACTGTAACAATAAAAGCTAAGTTATTTGCCCCTCTCCTTTCCCCACGTAGTGCTCTAAAGGCTTTTTATATGTCAGAACTCATTTAAAATTGTAGTAATTATATTAGGTAGGTACTAATTATTTCCCCCAATTTCAGTAAAACAAAAAACAAAAAACAAAAAAACACAGAGGCACACAGGCTAAAAAGTGTGCCCAAGATTGTGTATGCAGGATCGTCTTAGGAACTTGACCACCCGAGTCTACAGGTGAGAATATGATTAGTTCTGTGAAGTACATAGAATAATACCTGATACTTGCTGAACACACAGCAAATGGCTGCAAGCCCTCTACCCCCAGAAAATGGTCTAGGATACACTTTTATTATCCATCTCTCATCCCATGGTAAGGGATTCATTTTTTTTTTTTTTTTCAAGACAGAGTCTCACCTTGTTGTCCTCCGTAGAGTGATGTGGCATCACAGCTCACAGCAACCTCCAGCTCTTGGGCTTAGGCGATTCTCTTGCCTCAGCCTGCTGAGTACCTGGGACTACAGGCACCTGCCACAACGCCTGACTATTTTTTTGTTACCGTTTGGCCGGGGCCAGGTTCGAACCCACCACCCTTGATATATGGGGCCAGTGCCCTACTCACTGAGCCACAGGCACCACCCCATGATAAGGGATTCTAGTGCCAAGTGTTATCAGTCTCAGACAAAAGTTGGTTTTCCAAAAATATAAATCCTTGTAAGTCTTTTCATTACATACCATATAAAGAATGTTGCTCTAAGCAAGTTTACTAGTTTATTACCATTTAGATTTACTAGTTCTATCAGGAACTTCAACACAACTTCCCAGAGAAAAGTCCAGTTTAAGAGTTTTTCTCACTTCACTTTATATTTCCCATCCTAAACCACCACCGCCACCCCCACCTTCCCACCACATTCACAAGTCAACACAGAAATCTCCAAGTGGGCGAATTAAGAGGGAAAAGAGAAAAGAATAATTTGTTTTCCTCTTACAGAAAAAAATAATTTTCCTAATCATCCTAATCTGAAACTTTTCAGTTAATTTAGGATTTATATTTAGAAAAGAATAACATTTAATCCTTCTGTTCCTCTTTCTTTCCTTCCTTCTTTCATTTTTTTTTTTCTTTTCTTTTTTTTTTTTTTTTTTGCAGTTTAGCCAGGGCTGGGCTCGAACCTGCCACCACCGGTATATGGGGCCGGCGGCATACTACTCCTTGAGCCACAGCACCGCCCTCCTTTTTTCATTTCTTCCATGAATATTTACTGAATATCTCCTATGTTCAAGGCACTGCTTGGTTCTGCCTTACTAGAGATATTTCTCAGGCTTTGTTCACGTCCTTAAGGATTTTCAAAGACAACATCAAAGAGGAATCTTTCTCTCCCTCCCTCCCTTCCTTCTCCCTCTTCCCTCCTCCTTGCTGCTTCCCCCATCTTTCTTCTCCACCTTTAACCTAAACTATAAGCCAAGGAGGAGGGAACGGGGCATTAAGGAGGAAACACGCTTATATTTGAAGTTGTAGAGGTGGGGGTGGTAGAACACAGCAGGGGGTGGGCAGGAGCCCCATGAACAAGGCCACAGCTGGCAAAAGAGGCTGTGGAGGATGAATCAGCTTGAACCATGGAGGGCAGGGACAAGAGAGGAGGGAGAGGCCCTTTCAGGCGTCCAGCCGTCCCTTCTTAATCCACTGTTACAGAGAGACTCAGGCACGATGACACGTCTGAATGTGCCTGCAAAGATAAATCCTGCATAATGGAAGGTCACGTAGATTCACAGAAGAATAAGAGGTCCCAGTTGGTGTCATTGCTACCAAAAGTTTGGTGCTTGGTACCTGTGGCTAAATGAAGAATGAGGACAAGTGATTTGAGGGAAAGGAAAGAAAAGTTCGTTAATTTGCCAGGAAATGATAAATAATAGACTCTTATTTTAAAGTACCACTGTCCTCCCTTTAAGCGGAAATGCAGAAGTTTTAAAGGGAGTTTTCAGCTTCAGGTAATTGCTGGTTAACTATATCATCTCCAGTGAAGACAAACTCCTCGGGGCCTCTGCCAGACAATTCTATTGAGCAATCTCCTGTGGTACCAAGAAACTAAGAACTCGCTCCTACCCCTCTGACTACTGGCCTTGGGAAGGAATGCAGGTTTTAATTCCCCCCAAAGGCTGAGGGGGTTTCAAGGAGACAGCTCATGAAACATTTTTACTCTTTGTCAGGTTTTGCCTTTGGTACCTATTCTCTGCTGTCAGTTTCACCCTTATGCTCACTTATACCTTATAAATTAAGGACAGGCAGTGTTGTCATTGAGTTACTTCCTGCTGAATTGGGGTGATGCTTTAGATGGAAGGTCTGTACTTGCTTACACCACGGCAAAGCTTCGGAAGTAGATAATGCAACAGATTTCCATATGGAAAGGAGGTGAACAGCTGTGAGGAGTGACCAGGGCAAATGCAGATAAGAAAGCTTTTACCCCCCTGGGTATCTAAGACCCCAGTAGGACTGTGAGTCTTTACTGTCCCCTTGATACAATGTTGATACAGTCGTCCTGTGACCACAGCCCATGCAGCCTTTACTGCTGACTGTTTATTGTCTATACAGCTGCTCCTGTTGGTGTAATCTGGCTCTGGGATCAGTTGCTCTGAGGGAGCCATCCTGCTGGAATAGACAGGCCCCAGAACCTCTGACCAGCCAGCTGCAAAGGCCCCTTCTCTTTGGTGACAGGGTGGCAGGATGGAGAGCAGGCACAACTTGGATAATAACCCACAAGTAGCTGTTACTGCCCAGAGGCCAGGAGGCTGCCGTCTCCTATATAGTCCGGTGGCTTTGACAAGTATGCTGTGGGCCACGGGAGGTCTCTCGGCATTGGTGCTAAGAACCCAGGCCTCATTCCTTGCTTTTGCTGATTGTACAATTTAAATTCCTTTGTGAGTCTGGGAAGGGGGGTGGTCATAAGACTCTGCTTTGGTTTTTTGAAGGCATTTGACAGTCTGTGGTCCAGATCAGGGGTTCCACATCTGTCCCTTTAATGGCCTCACCCACGGGCATTGCTATTAGTGCAATGTTTGGGATCCAAGTGTGTTGGAAACCTGCCGTTCCTAGGAACCCACGCAATTGCTATGGATTTCTTTGCTAATTTGGAATCTCAAATAAGTAACCTGCTGTTTGCAAATCTGTCCAATTGCAGGTTCTACAAGTTCCTTGCTAGGCTCTCACTAAGCAGGGGAGGAGAGTTTCTAAACTCCTGAGGCCACACTGTCCTGCAGTTCTATGAGGTCATCTTGTCTGGGGTTCCTGCCATTCAAATGCCACAGAGTACCGTTCACAGTCACTTGTACAGTATCGTGAATGGCATGAAAATCTCGCCTGAATTCACACTCGTGGGTACAGGGAGATTAAATTCTGTATGCAGGTCCTGGAGTCCCGTCAGCTTATACAGCCTTACTAATAGGAAGCATTGGTCGCTTCCTGCAGATGGTGCGAAGACGCTCAGGCCTGCGGAGGCCCCAACTTCAAAGCCAACCGTTCTGCGCCGCAGCCTCCTACCTGCTTCACCAGGCCCTGGTATTCAAAGGTGTCAGCAGGAGCTTGGTGGTGCCCTCCGAAGCGAGCTTCTGCCTTTTGGGAACAGCTCCGAGCACTACCGCAGCTCACACAGGTGCAGCACGGCCACCGAGACCTCCGCAGGTGCCAGTCAGGGGAGTCTGCCGCGGACGCAGTGCGAGGAGCAGCGCCAGCTCCCCGGCCCTCCGTGGCAAATTTGACCCCTCACTGCTGCGTGGCTAGCATCCCTGGCTTGGCTCACGGAGCACCGTGTGAAGCTGGGGGTGTAGGGAGGCCCCAGACTGCTTCTGCCCATGCAGCTTGGGAGCAGTGGACTCCTGTGTCATTAAAAAGTCCGCTAATTGAGTCTCCGCTGTCATTGGTGCCTGGGGCTCCCATGGGGTATTTGGATTGGAGCCACTAGTGAGGCATAGAGCCTCGGGCCCTCTTTCTCAGAGGCACCCATGGAAGGTGCCCTGCCCTTCAAAAGAAAAAGAGAACTCTCCCTGGGGCTCCCACTGGCTGCTCCAGGACCGGTTGTGTTAGGCACCAGACGCTCGTGGTGCCCATGTCTGCCCATCTGGATTCCGGATCTGAACTCTTCCAGGCACAGCCACAGTCACGGGTGCCGAGTCACGGGGTGCTGTTCCACCAGGGCAGGAGTCACGGGGCGCCATTCCATTGGGGCAGGAGTCACCTGGTGGGGTTCCATGGGGCAGGAATCATCGGGCGAGGTTTCATGGGGCAGGAATCACCGGGTGGGGTTCCATGGGGCAGGAGTCACGGGGCGGGGTTCCACCAGGGCAGGAGTCACCGGGCAGGGTTCCATGGGGCAGGAGTCACTGGCCAGGGTTCCATGGGGCAGGAGTCACAGGGCGCAGTTCCACAGGGGCAGGAGTCACCAGCCTGGGTTCCATGGGGCAGGAGTCACTGGGCAGGGTTCCATGGGGCAGGAGTCACGGGGCGCCGTTCCACTAGGGCAGGAGTCACCAGGCAGGGTTCCACAGCGGCAGGAGTCACCGGGCAGGGTTCCATGGGGCAGGAATTACTGGGCACCATTCCACCGGTGCACGAGTCAGCAAGTGCTATTCCATCTGGGCAGGAGTCTCGGGCCCGTTCCATCTGGGCAGGAGTCTTGGGGGCCGTTCCATCTGGGCAGGAGCCTTGGGGCGTGGTTCCACGGTGGCAGGAGTCATGGGGGCAGTTCCACTGAGGCACCTCTGCACTCACCCAAGGATTCCAAATTCTTTTGCCAAATGTTTGATACTTGTCCCACAGCCAAATGAAAAATGAGCACAAGTGGTTTAAGGAAAGAGAAGTTTATTAATTTGCCAGCAAATGAGGAGGATGGTAGACTCTCACCTTAAAGTAGCATCTTCTTCCCTTTAAGCAGAAATACAGAGCCTTTAAGGGAGTCTTCAGCTTCCGCCTATTAGCTGTAGCATCTCAGGAGAAGACAATCTCCACTTCTGCTCCAGACAATTCCACGGAGCCATCACCTGTGGTACAAAAAAAAACTAGGAACACCCTCCTATCCCTCTGATTACTGCTTGGGAAGGAATGCAGGTTTTAATTCCCCCAAAAGGCTGGGGGTGGGGGAGGTTTAAAGAGACAGCTTATAAAACACTTTTGATCTTTTTCAGGCCTTTGCCTCTATTACATCATCCTCATCCTCATCATAGGCATTTCCATCATTGTGATGGCTCTGGGCAAAACTCCCTCACTAATCCCATGAGGACCAGCAGGGTTTATGCTGTGCTCCATGTCTGTGTCCTGAGCACCCTGGAAGTAGGAGCCGCTGCCAACAGCCAAACACACCTGTTTACCTGTGGGAAGATGACAAGCAGAGAGGTTCACAGGAGCCAGATACAACCCGTGGAGACTATCAGGTGGCTCAGAATTAAACAAAAGCGCCTGGTATGATGACCTGATTACTGACACTTCTCCCCCTCAGCCAAACGCCAGAGGCCCAGGGAGAGGATCTGAGGGAGGACAGCAGGTGGACCGGAGCGTGTTTCTTCCCATAAGTCCTGGGATTTAATGCACAAACAAAAACTGCAGGCCCATGTGCCCCAGTCCCTGATGTTCTCAGCATGCGTTAGAACTAATTAGAACTAACCCTTGGGATTAAGTTTCTGGGTGTCTGTCTGGGCAGCTGCCCCGAGAGACGTTGCTTTCATGGCCTTTCTACATACTCAGTGTCAGACTTTAGTTCTTCTGTTTCTGAAGAACTTTAATTTCTTTCTGCTGTTTGAAAGAACATTTGCTGAAGCAATATGACAAATAGGCAGAATGAGATGAGCTGGCTTTTTAAAATATAATTTAACAAAATGAAACAAACTCAATGAACGTGGCCATGATTATTTTCATGTAATATTTTAAGATTTTAAAAACCTAGATAAGCGAGGAAAACCTAAATCCACACCCCAATTAAAATAAGAAAATGTGTCAGACGTATTAAAAACTCACAAAGATTTTTTTATTATGATTTTAAAATAAGTTTCAGAAAGTTCAGTGTGACTTCTTATTATGTCATTTCATAAACTGATAACCTTCATCTTAACTTGAAATTTCTTAATAATGTTTGCAGCCATAGGAAATCTTTGGGGGAAAAAATTTCTTCAGAAAATTATGCCCAACTCTTTTTTCTGTAGGATTAGTTTTTGTGCACAAATGAATTTCTGACAGTGGTCCCCACGAGAACTCTATTGCCTTGACGTGTGTTGGTTGGCTCTGTAATTCTTACTGGACTATATCCATGTCTAAAGGTGACATATGTCCCCCCAAATCCTTAAAGTACGTTAGCACGTTAGAGGTGTTCTGTTCTTCTACATGTTTTTTTTTTTTTTTTTTTTTTTAATGAAGCTATCAACACATTACTGTTTAGTTGCATCTTCACTGAATGGAAGTTTCAGAGGATTGTGGAGCTGGAAGGGGAGACATTCCTGGGCCATCATGTTGGATCCTACAAACTGACAAACAGAACCTAGGGTTTGGTAGCAGAAGAGGAAGAATAATGGCTTTATTTCCCCTGAATATTACCCAAGTGTATTCCTTAGTTATCTTTTTAATACTGGGAATAAAGCCAGATTTAGGCAAAGTGGATTAAATTTGTCTGCAAATTGTTGATTTTGAAGTAAATGTAATTACCACGCTTCACATCACCCTCCTAATTTACCATAGGAATGAGGTATTTTGTTTATTGGCAAACTGTATTACAAAAATCTACTTAGGACTAGTACCAGTTTTTTAAGTTTCAGAACCAGTTTTGTAAGATTGTTTCCATTACAATGAATAACAATTAACAACTTAGTTAATTCCCACAGCAGAACATGGACTCTGGAGTTCAACTCCTCTCTATTCTATTTCTTTGATCTGTGACCTTGGGCAAGACACTCAGCCTCGATATGCCCCTATTTCTTTGTCTGAAACTAGGGATTGTTTACGTATCTCTGTGATAATGCTCATTAAACACTATCTTCTGTTAAGACTATGGTGATGACTCATGCATCTGAACTATATTATTTCCCTACTAGTTGTACCTATTAGGAGAAGAAACACTAGTCTCTGAAAGTAATCATTGCTGATTTGTATACTGATAATTTAATGTCTGTTAGTCACCTGATGAAGCAGTCAACTGTTGCTCTTGATACTGTCTTTCCTGAAAAGGTCTTTACCACCTCCCCAGCCATTTGGCCACATCACTTCCAGAGTGAGCTTTCTAGAATCACACTTGATCCTCAATCCTATTTCAACCCCTTGGGCCCTACAAGGGTAAGTCCAGGCTCTTTAATATGATATAAAAGACTTTCCTGCTTTTCGAGTTCCATTCCTTTAACCCTCTTAAAGCCTACTCTCAAAATCAATTTCTTTTATCATACAGGAAAAAGGTAATATGACTTCTGTATTAGCCTCATGAATTCTGACATGTGTTCTTTCCCCCACATTGATCTTGTTTGACATTCACTCCACTACTCTTTTCTTGATGGTCTCAATGATTCTATCACCAGCTCTGTTGCCTAAGGCTGCCCTTGATAAGCTCCTGTATGAACTTGACCCATGAGGACTTTCTACCATTTTATTAACCACCTTTTCTTCCCATAACCCTCAATAAATGAATGAGATTTTTTTCCACAGTTCACCATAGTTTAATAAGCAAGATCCAAACAGACTTAATTTAGATAAAGCCAAACAAATGAAGGTGTTTTTTCTATAATCTGAGCTTTGCTCCTTCATCTTTGTGCAAATGACAAGACACTTTCCTTTATTCAAAAATAACCAGATTTGGAACTTGGCCAATAGCACAAGAACTATGTTGATGATACAACTTTTTATATGGGGGAAGAATTAGCATTTGATACAAATAAGCAATAGGTGGACACTCATCAATGTGTGAGGTGATTTAGCACTGATATAAGTAATAAAGTTGGCATCATATTTCACATTTATTATTGGATAAAAGCATGTGGACAAAAGTCTACACCATTTTACCCTGGCAAGAAACTACTGCAGTCATTAATTTTATTTAAATAAAAAATATGCCTTTGTCCTGTTGGTTATCATTTATGAAAAAGAAAAACAAAAAAAAAAAATCTTTTGCAAATGACAGGGTTAAAACTTAAAGACTTTATTCTGTGGTTAAAGGCTAAATTTGTGGTAGAAAGAATAAAAACATATGCAAATTTGCTAGGTCCAAATCTCAACAATTGAGTTCTCTCCCTAAATTAGTAATTCTCTGTGGGTTTTGTTTTGAATTAGATATTTTTGCTATAAAATCTGATGAATTATATTCCTACTCTAAGGAACAAGCAACTAGAATGCCATATTTCAGATGCATATTTTTGCAGCACAGAGGGGATTAAATTTTGAATGTTTCAGCTGTTAAAAGTCCCCTTCAGACTTGCCCAAAAGGAAGGAGAAAGCTTTCCCGAAAGCATTTCATCAGCTCTATTTGGGCAAAGTGACATCCTTTAAGCATTTGTAGGGATAAACTACACTGAACAGTTCAAGGGTTTGTAGCTGCTTGGAATATTGGATCTGTTTAGTTCTGAGCATGCATTTAGCATATGTGATCAGTGTTTAATAACTGGCTAGAATCCCCTGAGGTTATAACAATTAGTAGTTATATAATAACATCTTTAGTTGCCTGAGTGCTCAGTGTGTGCCTGGAACTGTGCTCTATGTTTTCCATCCGTAGTCTCATTTATTATTCACTGATCCTAGGAGAATGACTGTTGATTAAATTTCTAACTTCTTTTTGCAATATGAAGAACTTGTTGAACCAAGTCTTGTATATTATAAACTGACAAGTACTTACTGTTGTTTTCTCTAACCTAATTGGTGGTGGCTGAATCTAACGGATGTTCTGACTACTTCAATAAAGGCAACAGCAATCAATTCCATAAATAAATCATTAGGCGTAGAACATGTGTGTAAACAGGTAGCATCTTCTAATTTGCTGCGTGTTGATGGACTCAAAACAGTTACTAGAGCGAGCCACTGATGGAGTAAATTTCTTGATGGAATAAGTCAAACAATTGAAAACAAGGCCTTGTAGTGTATGAAGTGGCAATTTCAAACAGAATGAAGTGCTAGATACAGTTTCATCTGATTGGAAAGTGAGGAACATTGTGGAATTATAAAACAGAGCCTTTTTATTCATTGATCTTTTCATTATCTTAAGGTAGGCTAGATAGGGCAGATAAATGCATCTGACTTAATTTTATTACTTTTTGTTTTATGATTTGAACTCTGTCTAGCATCATCTCCTACCACTTAGTCTATGTTCTCTTTTTACCGAATGACTTGAAGGTTTCTGACCAAGTTACGGCCTTTAAACTTCCCTCTGCCTAGAACGCCCATCCCGTCTTTGGCCCTCAGTCTGCAGGACTCTATTTGATTTCTGTCACCTGACCAGCATTCCCTGAATTGCTGCCCCAGAATTCCTAGACCCACTCTTCCTCTGGACTCCACAGCACCCTGCCCATTTCTCCAGAAAGCTCATTTCTTACATGGTTCTATAATTTTTCTGTTTACTAGCAAGATGCACTAAGTTATGAAATTGGAAACATGGTCCATCTTTTATGGCTTTATTTCTGTTTTCTTTTTCTTTTTTTTTTTTTTTTTTACTCATTCTCACTTACTGGTTTATTTTTTTTATTATTATTAAATAATAGCTGTGTACACTAGTGTGATCATGGGGCATCATACACTGGTTTTATAGACTGTTTGACACATTCTCATCACACTGGTTAACATAGCCTTCCTGGCATTTTCTTAGTTACTGTGTTAAGACATTTACATTCTGCATTTATTAAGTTTCACATATACCCTTGTAAGATGCACCACAGGTGTAATCCCACCAATCACCCTCCCTCAGTCCACCTCCCCCTTCCCTCCCCTCCCTTTCCTCCTTTCCCCTATTCTTAGGTACCCAATACCCAATTAAGTCTACATGGCGCATTGACTCACTGAAGGATTGTGACTTGAAGGCATGAACATTTTGTTCATATCCTGTGTATTAGTCCTTTGTTCACTTCCCCACCTCCCACATCCCTACCACAAGCACGCACGCGCACACACACACACACACACTCACACATCCTCCCTGTATTCAGCTGTGTGTAGACTCATCTGTGATTTTTACTGTAGTTGCTGAATCTCAAGGCCATGATCTAATGGAAGGTCATGATGGAATGAAGTGACCACAGAATGCACATTTGCATTGGGTTCTGCCGTCTGCCATCTGGAGCCCAGGATGTGCTTGAAGTTACACTTATTCTAGTGAAATTGGGGGAGGGGGGCATATCAACACTCTGAGAACACGTTCATGCTAACAAAAATATAGAACCGTGAAGAAAGGTGCAGTACTGGGTGCAGGCTTGTTCCATACAGAGGCCTGGGGCCTGCACTGTGGAAGGAAAACCCCTCCTCACTGCAGAGTACACTTCCAGACGCAGGGTGGGGCCCTCGCCCTCACTGTGCTCATTGCTTTGTTAGAACATGGGGAACAGTCGTGGCTGCCAGGGAGCAGGCTTCTACAACTGTGACTGCATTCTGTTTTGAAGTGTCTCTCAAAGTGGTTGATTTATTTTCCTCTTATGTAGGCATGATGTGTCTCACTGTAGGCTCACAGTCAGTGGATTCAGAAAGGCCCTTTGCATCTTTGTGCCCCAACCCCAGTGAGTCACAACAGGGACTAGGAGAGCCCGGCTGGGCCCTGAAGAGACAGAGGCAAATCCCGCCTGGGCCCCCTCAAAACAATATGGAATCGGGTGACAATTAAAACAAGGTTCTTACCTGTTTACTTAATGGGTGAGTGGCCTCTTTGCTTTTAGTTAGCCATCTGTCCTGGTCTCTGTCGCTTTCAACTTGTAATATCCATCACTCCATTTAAGCTGTTACCTGGCCACATTGCAATGTTGTGGACATAATGATTCCACAGAGGAGCAAATTGAAATGGTTTTTCATGATTAGAAGGTTAAATGAAGTAGGACTGTGGCAGTTAGTGGTGAGATAAGGGGTGTTGAAGAGGCAGAGCTCAAGGGACTCTATGGTGATTGGAAAATTAGGCTGGCTGGACAGAGGGGTGAGGCTTTTGCAAATGATTGGGGCTGAGCAAGAATGAAGGCTTCCTTTGGGTGTCTCTGACCCCCCGGGAGCTTTTTCCATGCTGAGGCTGTGACACTGGGTTTTAGGTTTCTTGTCTTCCCTGGAAAGGTCTGTGGAAAGCAAAAAAGCGAATTCCCCAAGAAGCAGGAAGCTGAAGACACAATAGCAACAAACTTTTCAGCCTTTCCCAGAAAGGCATGTGGTTTTCCTGAAGTTTGAAGGAGAATCAGGGTCAAGCCAGCTTCATGAAAGAAAGAATATTCCATTGTGTCTTTATCCTGCCCCTCAGGCCAGAGTTGTTCCTGAGATGTGTCCTCAGCTCTGCTCTTTCTTCTTGCTGCAGACTTTACCTTCCACCTGAACCTGGCTCCTTCACAGCCCTGCCAGGATGACCCATCAGTCTCCAGAAACTGGTACCTGGAAGGCCAAGGGCTTTCTCTTCTCACTTCCTTAAATCATTCCTGCTCTGACCACTCCAGTTTCTCCCTCTGTCACTGAGACTCAAAATCTCAGTCACTCTGTCTCATCAGTAGCCAAGTTCTATGACTTGCACCTAAATTGAGTTTCTCATGTCCTTTCCCACGTTTTCTGTTCCTTCTGCCCCTGTCCTGTCCTGCCCCTTCCTCCCATCCTCAATGCCTCTGACTTAGCCCATGGGATGGCCCCCTAACTAGTCACTGCCCACCTTTCCTTTTTGCTCTGAAGCATCTTAAATACAGATGTTTCATGTAACTTATAGCTGACCTCTTAACAAAATAAAACTCATTTTTAAACACCCCTCCTTGGCATTCCATCATTGAGAAAACTCCGTACAGAGGTGTTAGCCTGGTATCTGAGGAAGTTCAACATGTAGTTACTCCTGTTTCTATCCTCTTCCTTGTGTTCAGCAAGACGAACCGCCCTGTGGCTGCACATAACCCCGTGCTTGCTTCTCTCTTTGCTCTGTTCCCTCTACCTAGAAAGCTCTGGTTACACATCCCTACCAACTAAGACTCATGCTTTTATCAAACTCTATTTCAAACGCAGTTCTGCTTTCTCCCACCCCAATCAGAGGCTTTTGTTCCAGGGCAGCACAGTTAAGAGAATGTTCTTATGCTGTTTGGCATAATGTTTCCTTCTCCTCTTCTTGTTAGCTTTTGGGATCTTACTTTTAGACACGTTAGCATAGGCAAAGTTTCCTGCTTGTAGAGGGTGCCAGATACAGAAACAGAAGAACAAATGATGATGAGGTGATGTCTAGAAGAAGGTGAAAAATCCACCCATCCTTTGATTTTTTATTCACTCTTTTCACTGGAATGTTTTTAGAGTGCCTAGTGTATGTAAGGTGCTGTGTTAAGAACCTGGGATATGGAGACTGGTATAACCCAGTTATACATAAAAAATTACACAGTAAAAAAGTATAATAGAAGTGCCTTCAAAGTAAGGTCTGAGAATGGTGAGACTTAACCTCTGGTAGGGTGGGCAGGCTGGAGGTGAAAGGATAGCAGTGGAAGGAAAACTGTGCAGCTGGGAAAACCATCCTATAATCGGAAATGGGTGGTTTGGGTTTGCAAACTAAAGAGGAGTTTGCAAGGGATATAGAGAGGTAGGGAAGTGTAGAGATGGAAGGGAAAAGTACAAGAAAGCCGCTCTTCTTGCTGTGAGAGGCCCAGCGTGCTCAGGAAAACTGGTCACCAAAGAAATATTTGTTGTTTTCAAGTGAAACATCGTAAATAACAGAATCCTTCAAACTCTGTGAAAGAAAAGAGAGAGGACTAAAGGAAGTTGAACGTTGTTCATTCATTCTTCTTCTTCTTTTTCTTTCTTTTATTCTAATGTTTTGTAGAGGAAGTCTGCCCTTGCAGTGAGCTTCCTAGCAGCGTTCCTCCTCCTGCTGATCGTGCGCCTTGTCAATGAAGTCAACTTCCCATTGCTGCTGAACTGCTTTGGACAACCTGGCACCAAGTGGACACCCTTCTCTTACTCACACAGGCGGCCCCTTCGAACTCACTACGGATACGTAAACGTGAGGACACAAGAGGTGAGACCGCAGAGGGTTACCTGGGATGTGGAGGGTATCCATGGTAACGGCTTCTCTGCAGGAGCGAGATGGCTTCCAACTCACTGAAGTTTCTCTCTCTTTCTGCCCTGGAGAGCTTCTTTGGCTCCCTGAACACAATTTCTGTTTTCTGATTCTTAGATGTTTACTGACATAAAATCTGCCACCCTTCCTACAACCAATCTGATTCACTGGCTTCATAGGGAGTGAAGGGAGGGATTTCCTGTTTTCCTGGTGGTGTGTGGCATAACATACATATCTTTCCATTTAGAAACTCTGATCAGCAGTCACCAGCTGGAGAACTGGCTGTTTTTATTTCCTGTAGGTCAGCTGGTTGGGAAGAACTCTTTATAGGAGTTTAGAAAAGCACTTATACTCTTTAAAACTCTGTAATCCTTAGACCTGGAGCTAGAAAAGGCCAAGCTGATTTTAAAATTTGTGGTGGCTGCAGAGATAATAGGATTTAAAGATTTTTCAAATTTAAAGGGGTTGAAATCATTTAAATCCCATAATCACTGAACCTTTAAATCTTTGTAGCCGATTGGTAGCACAGGAGAGGACAAAGGTATATCGGCGACTAGAAAGTGAACAGTATGTTAGCACATTTGCACGAAAGCATTTGTCTCATAAAGCAAAATAAAAAATAATGAACCTCACAAAATATGGGAAGTATATAGAAGTGGTTAATCAAATTGTTTCTCTATTTTTATGGAGTAGGATGAGTGGGAGGTTAATATGCAAAGATGCATCGTCCGAACTTGAAGCTTGTCTGAAGTTGTTAGTGACAAAGGCTAATAGTGTGTCCAAAGACATCACTGGACAGAGTTTTGTATCAGAGCTCATGGAAAGGTCATTTTGCACAAAGACTAGAGAGCAGGGCCCTGGGGGGAATAACCCTCCTGTGCTGAGAGTTATTCTCAGCATTCTGGGAAGGATGTTAAAAGCTGGCTTTGTCTGTCCCCTTTTGTAGACAATATCATATCTGAGTCATTGCTTCTGGTTAATTTGACTCTTGGAAAATTGTTTTTATATTTGTAGGATTTACAGGCTTTTATTAGACTTTTATAGCTGGGGGGGAAAGGCACCATTAATAAAATATAAATTCTTAGGAGCCTTGTTTGATGTTTATCCTTTAATTGGTTTTAAATTAAATTTTTAAAAGTGTCTATTGTTTGAATTTGTTTAATGTTCTAGTAAATTGATTATCTATATACATATATACCTATAAATTGATTACCTATATACGTATATAAAAATGTATCTCTTGGAGAAGAGTTTATATCACTCTTGTCTTTTCTTACTTTTATTTCTCTCTGTCATTTAATAGTTTATAACTTGAACGCACAGAGTTAATCATTTCACAAGTGCCTGTCACAGGCTGAAAATAAAACACGTGGCTAAAGCGTCTCACAAACTACTCTCATAAGGGAAATCCTGCCAGATATCAAAGGCCCTTTCATTTGTTTAAATATTAATGAATTGGATTTTGGAGTTCTGAAAGGAAAAAGTAGCCTAGGGATGCAGCTATTTCATTAGTCATGTTAACCAGGCCACCTCTGAAATGCTTTTGAGATAGCTTTTAATAAGTGACTTTATTAAAGGATATTGAGTATTATTTTGTTCCTGAAGAGGTAACTTTAGGGGAGAAAAACATGGTTTCTGGAAAATAATTTAGGCTTTGGAGGCACACAGGTATGGTTTGAGTCTCAGTTCTGACAGTGACTTTCATAAGCAGTGTGTTTACTTCTGAGTAAATTTCATATCCTCTGAGTCTCAATTTCCTTACTTGAAAAATAAGGATAACTACATCAACCTAGCAAAATGATTATGAGGTTAAAGAGGACACGGTGCATGAGATGCCCAGCTTCAAGTTCCTATCAATGAATGAGTTACTTTTGCTTTCTTTGTACTTAACCAGCAGACAATGATGCGTCCGACATAAGTAACACCACCACACCATAGTGTGGAGTCATGGAATTTATATTTAAATTTTAAAGATTCTGGACTTAAATTAAACATATGAAAGGGTTCTCAATCTCATTAGTCATCGGGGTTTTATAAATTAAAGCCACCATGAAAAGAATGTTAAAAGAACAAGGAGGTATTACCATATACAAAATACCAGATTGGCAAAAAATTGTCTGACAATACCAAGTGTTGACGAGGATATGGAATAATAGGCACTCTCATATACTAGTAATGGAAATGCAAATTGGAATAACCATTTTGGGGGAAAAAAACAAAACAACTTCATTGTTTTATTCAGTAAAGTCAAAGATCTGTACACTGATTTCCCCAGCATTTCTAGTCATTGATACCCACACTGGAGATGCCCATGAACTCGTGTTCTAAGAGGCCTGGACAGCACATGTGGTCACATTGTTTCCAATAGCTGGAAGCCAGAATATACACAGTTATGGATCCCTACGCGAATGGATTAAGATTGTGCTGTATGCACCGAAATACCACACAGAAATGACAAGATTAAACTGCAGCTGTACATACATATGTGATGACATACAGGACACGGGAGCTTACACAGTGTGATTCCATTGATAGGTCACAAGAAGGGGCACAACTAAATGATCTTGCATAGGGACAAGGGACGTGTGGGAGTAAAGCTGAAAAGAAAAAAGAAAGCAAGAAAATGATCACCTTAGAAGTGGGAATAGAAACTACCTCTGAGACCAGTGTGCAGTATATGTTCAGGTGTGTTTCTGGGAATTCCTTAATATGCTATTTCATCCCATTAAATATGCTCTTAATCCCATGGGAGGTTACAGAGGTGTTCGCAAGTCTAATTTTTAAGTATACATTTATGTTTGGGGACTTTCTTTGTGTCTATTTCATTTTAAATATTCAAAATATATTCTGAGCCCAGGAAGGATACTTGTTTACCACTTACTGTGGGTTAAGAATCACAAAAAGCATTTTTCCCAATTTAGCAGCAGGAAATAGCTAAAAGGAAGCAAAGGAACATTAGCTGTAATATCTAAAACAAACTATAAATGTTCCAAGTAGGCAATTTCACTTTATATGAACACTAATAGATACATAGATAACTTTTTTTTTTTTAATTCTGGTCTATACATGATAGAGAGGCTCCATGTTGTATCATGAATGCACGTATAGAGAAGAAAATTTGATTGGACGTTGGTAAATATTATAGCATTAGACTTGTCAAAGAGAATAACAGATTTTCTCCCAAACTCAAGCAATTCTGGGCTAAAGTGGGAAGAAAATACAATTTGGTGACTTTCTACCACTCTCTTCATTGATTTCATCCTTCACTCTGGCCGTCCTACTCACAGCCCCACATCTGTGCCCCACTCCTGCTCATAAATGATTGCACATCAGTTCGGTAATGGCCCCTGGAACAGTCCTTCTCAGAGGTGGTTTCGTTAGATAAGAGATAGGATGAGGAAGCCTTTAAGAGACAAATAATATAGCTAAAAGGAAACGTGGTGGATCCAGTGTCCTGGGGCAAATAAGTTTAAATAGTGACCCTCAAACCACGCTTTGCAGGGAGCCACACATTTCTCTCTCTGTTCACATTATTCTGTTCTAAGTCTGAGCAGGTGCAATAGCTTTGGCTGGACTGAGTCAGGTGATCACAAAGTTGATCTACTTGCTTCAAGATCTTAGTCCTCGAGGTTTTCTCAGAAATGTTTTTTCCTTATATGTGTATGTTTTCTGCAAACTGCCGAAC
Organism: Loris lydekkerianus; assembly: GCA_963574355.1. Lineage (NCBI taxonomy): Eukaryota > Metazoa > Chordata > Mammalia > Primates > Lorisidae > Loris > Loris lydekkerianus. The sequence continues at coordinate 46,861 of CAUYPK010099761.1, read as the reverse complement.
TTCCTAGAATTGTTTTTAACACAAGCAGGCCTGCCAGCAATGGTTTCCAGACCTAGAGCATCTGCAAATGGGATTATTGTTGATGATGGCTTTATTGGCCAACACTCCAACAGGTCAGACATTGCCGTAACTAGACATAGACTTTACAAGCTAACGTGTTTGTGAAAATAGAAGTCTTTTCTCTACTGTTTAAACCAAGGTGGGAGGCAGCAGAATTAAGTCAAAAGTCCAGTTGACAATGTGGAGGGAAGCTTTGCTTAGGAGCAACATCTGATTCTTTGGTTATGTTTAAAAGGTGGATGAGTTCTGGTCCCTTTGGACTGGCCCAGCTGGGAATATACACTGCCTTGTGAATCTATGGCAGCCTGTCCTAAAGCCTCACATCTGGTTCAAGCTCCACGTCATTTTATCAACTCTTCTGGTTGTCAAATAAGATGTTTTCCAAATAAATACAAAAAGTAAAAGTATAAGCAACACAGGAAAGATAAACACGTGACCTGGCTTACATTTCAGATTGTTTGAGTGTTTTTTTCCTGGTCCAGGCCCATGACAAGGAATATGTTGCAAGAACTGTGGTGATGATGGTTGAGGACTTGATTGAAAGGACTAAAATAACCCCTCCCACTGTTGTAATGATAATCTAATTATAATGTAGTTGGTGATGGATCCCACTTTTTACCTAGTCCCTCCTTACAGTCTCAACCAGGGCAAGTTCAGGTTCTTTCCTTTGGGGGAGCAGAAGTGTTGAGAAGCAGGGAAGCAAAATGAGTGCCAGGGTGAGTGCTGAAATTCTGAAAATCTGCCCTGCGCCCAGAACCCCAAATTCCTCAACACTTAATGTTGGAGCTGACAACCACCACAAGGTGGCGTCAAACTGAAGCTTGCACCAGGGGCAAACTAGATTTTGTGACAGATCTTATACTCCTCTGCCATATCATTACTGTGCCAGTGATGCACCCACCCATTTTTAACAGGACTGAACATGGAAACCCCACCTGTAGCATCACAGCAGAGGTACTGTAGTAACAACTGACCTTGGACATGATAAAAAGCACATGTAACTCATGTGTGTTTCCAAAAAACCCAAAGAAACATATCTGTGCTTGGCAAAATCTTATGAATCCTGCCTGCTCCTTAACACAAAATTTAACTATTCATTTAAAATTATTAATTGTAGCAGATAGGGAAGGTGTAAAGCATGAACATACCTCAGGGCGTGGTTCAAAGCAATCATGGTTTTTTCCTGTTGAGATCATGGCAGATTTGGGGGAAAGAGAAGAAAATGTAGACTAGATTCAAATTGCAGTTTCCTACCATGCATGGACATCTTGGTGCTGTCTTTTTTGTTGTGTGACCTGGTGTGAAGACATTGCTCAGAGCAAGCAACCTGCAGCTTATTTGCATTGACTGCTAGGTAAGAACATAAGCTCTGGTGTTCAGCAGGACGCCCAGGGGAGATCTTTCTGGTGATCAGTGGGGTGACAGGTAAGCTTAGCTCTGATAAGATCTACCTCATGTCAGGTTAGTGCTACAGAGGACTCTACTTCCATAGGAGAAGAATGTGCCTAAAGACAGGCTAAGTGGAGAAGCTCAAGATTTCCAAACATAGGAATCAAGTGTAGGGCTGCATAATAATTTGCTCAACAATTTAATGAGGCCAAAGTCTGCCTCTTTAAAAAAAAATGGCAGCATTTTAAAGCCTCAAGTAGACTACATAAGAATATTTAGGATCAGTTGCTGTGACAGACAGGCCACACAAGCATAATTAAAGATGTGCATAACATATTGATGTTGCAATAGAATCTCCCTAATTGTAGTTATAGCAACAATTAAGGAACAGAGCTGACTTTCTGGGCAATAAAAGCACACCATACATTCAAATAAATGTACACATGTAACTAAAGCTAGCATGAATAGGTTTTCCATATTTGGGAATATAGGCTTTGGGATTTACTCTAGTATATTGAGAGCAATTGTATGCACATGTATGTTCCAAAAGTTTAAAACTGATCAATTTAATTGTTAATTAGAATCTGAAAATTTCCATTTGTGTAATCATGAAGCAAAAGAAATTTTGACTAAGTTGTTATAGAAAAGGAAACAACTAAATTAACATATAATAAAGCTCACTTCGTTGACATGTGCATATTGGATGAATCATTTTAAAGATAATTTATTGTTTTTCTCAAGTATGAGGGCATACATTTGTAGAGTGGAGGAGAGATGATTATCTTTCTCTGTCTGATTGTGAAATAGCAACTTTCAATCAATGGCCATATCTCAAGGCAATCCATGACTGAGCACTAAATGAGAGGGCAAGACATGGCTGGTATTGAAATAATTCCAGGAAGCTTTTGTGAGAGAAGCGAGACTTGTGCTTTGGAGAAGGAATTGGGTAGGACAGAGGGAGAAGAGAAAGTAAAGTTGAGAAAAAGAGTGAAAGTTGTGCATATACACTGCCCTCCAGCCCGTACCTCTCCCAGTAGGCCAAGGATACTGTACCAGGAGTCTAGTAAACTCCTAATGTCTGTGTTGGTAATCACCATTGCTTCACCCTTCACGGATCCATTTCTTACCATTCTCTGCAACCACTGCCTTTAGTTCTGATCTTGTAACTCTTCGTTTTACTTGGCTGGTCACCTGGTCTTAGAGTGCTCTTACCCCTATAGACTATTTAGAGTAGCGGTTCTCAACCACTTTCTTGGCAGTAAAAGCACACCATACATTCAAATAGGGGTGGACTGTGACCCCTGTGTCACAATGAAAATACAACCTATATATCAGATATTTACATTATGATTCATAACAGTAGCAAAATTACAGTTATCAAGTAGCAACAACATAATTTTATGGTTGGGGATCACCACAATATGAGGAACCGTATTAAAGAGTTACGGTATTTGGAGGCATTAGGAAGGTTGAGAGCCACAGATTTAGAGGAGCAGTTCTAATAGCACCTCCTTCACTGTCCCCCGACATGAACACAGTGCCTATTCCAACAGGCTCCTTTCTGCCGCAGGCCTGTGTGATCCAGAGAAGGGGATCAGACACATGAGCATGGGGTAACACACAGGGCAATCCAGCCAGAATTAAACTTATTGTGGGGTGTAGAAGAAGACAGAAATGCATTTATTGAGCAACTATGACCTAGTAATGTGAATGGGATTCATGAAAAGGAAAAGACAGCACTCCTGCTTGCCAGACAGTAATATATGCATACGTGTGATATATACATCCTTATTCGTGAACCGCTATGTATAAATACACAGTAAGTGCATGCATGTGTGCAATTTCTATTTTCCTAAGTATAAGCACGCATTGAATGTATACATCCTGTATTACGTAATATATACATCCTGTGTGTGTATGTGTATGTAATTAGCCAGGTGCCTGTCTCCCTCCCTCTCCCCTGCATTGGAGCAGGTGGCCCTTTTTTCCCCACTGCAGGGGTGAGCTAAAAAGTCAGTCTAGTGGTGGACACATGGAGCGACTGGTTGGGAGGTTGACTTGGGGCTAAAGATGAGCCATTTCGAAGCCTTCCCAGATTTTTTTGTTTTTCTGGCTAACACTGGTGAGAAACACCCTTGTTTCTTTGGTGGTGGAGCTCTTGAGCTGCGACTCTCTGGATGTCAGTGCCTGTGTTCCCTGGGGAGAATGAGACCCAGGCACTGACAGAGAAGCAGGAAAAGTAGCAGGGCCGGTGTGAGGATTCGGGTCCTGAGCGCAGCCATTCCTGAAGCTGCCCTCCTCCTCCACCGTGGTTTGGGTATATTAACCAATAAATCTCTCCTCTTTGTCTTTTGCTGATTTGAACTGTGTTTTTGTCACTTGAAACCAAAAGAGTCCTGGCTGATGCACAGCACTTATTTTACGGCCATCACCACCAAACATTTGGCACCTCATGTTTAAATGAAGCTCTGCCTGGAGGATCAGAGGGGCTGTTTACTCGGAAACCTCCTGGTGGGCGGAGCGTGAGAGGTTGCCTGGAACCTTAGGCTCAGGTGTCTGCAAGGCGCAGAATGCTGTCTTTCTGCTTGGGAAAATACTGCTCAGTAAACTAGCTTATCCTTTTAAGTGTGGAAAATGAAGGTCACAGTTTCTCAAGGTTGTAAAGCCAGAAAACGTTTGGACAAAACCGATTACTAACTGAATGATCTGGTCTTACACCACTGATAATTCATATAGTTTTATTATAATTGTCAGATGAAATTTTCCCCATTGCTGGGAGGCATCAGCAGTCAAAATAGATTGATTTTTGCTTCACAAATCACATTTTTTAATGATGAAAAATCCATTATTATCATAGTTTTTAATGTAGTAATTGGCTCCCCAGGAAGATATAAGGGAATTTTATTCATTACAGAATCTTAGGTAGGAAAATGCCCATTTGCCAACTGTCACGTTAACACATTTGAAAGGAGCCTATTAGAAATTCAAATATACCTCATTAGTGACAAGCAAAGGAAAACAAAACAGCGCGCCCGATCACAAATACCTTGACTTGAGGGTTGAAAAACATGATAGAACTAGCGTCCTGATTTAAAAGTTTCTCTTTGACTTTTCTCAAACTGATAGCCTGGTGGAGAGACTAGCACAAAAAGCATTCAACAAGTGGCAGTGAGATTTAGCCATGAATATTAGGCAATCACCAAGTAGTTATTAATAATACATGTTTTTTCTGTTCCTGGCAATGTGTTAAGGATCAGCGGTAAACCCCACTTTAAAGGAGTATTAAAATTGGGTTCACCTCTTGGGTGGGGGACACAACAACAAGGGAGACTCTACCTAACAAATGCAAACATTATAACCTAGTTGTACCCTCACAATAACCTGAAAAATAAAAAAGATCTAAAAAAAAAAAAAAATTGGGGTTCACAAGGAAGAAAACAAGATGGACTAAGTTATAAGAATCCCAGAACAATACCACTTAGATGGCATTGACATTGTAGCTTATAATTACAAAGTCCGAGTAACCATCTTACATAAGAGATTCATTCCACCTCTGCTAAGGATAGTGAATATTCAAGTAGTTTCAATGAAACAATTATATTCAATGTTAGGAAGATAATTTGTCACTAAGTAGATGGCATCAAATTGTGATTTCTCATTTTTCAAAGTAGCCTGACAAAAGCTTACTCACAAAAGAAAAATATTCGTGGCAGAACAGTTTATTTCAAAAAGTAACTATATAGCTTTTATACGAAATGCTACCTTCTCCCAACGCTAGGAAATGTTATATTTGGTTAATTGAGTCACCTAACTGATAAGCATTTGCCAACTATTTAATAAGCTGATTATTGGTATAAAAGGAAAAGAAGACAGGACGCTGTGGCCCAGTCCTGTAATCCTAGCACTTTGGGGGGCCTAGGTGAGAGGAGGTCTTGAATCCAGGAGGTCAAGACCAGCCTGAGTGAGAGTGAGACCCTGTCTCTACAAAAATAGAAAAACTAGTTGAGCGTGGTGGCACCTGCCTGTAGTTCCAGCTACCTAAGAGGCTGAGGCAGGCCAATCACTTGAGCCCAGGAGTTTGAAGTTTCACTGCGCTATGATCACACCACTGCACTCTAGCCTGGGAAACAAAATGAGACCTTGTCTTCAAAAACAAAAATAGGAAAAAAGAAAAAGTGAGAGAGAGAGAGAGAAAGAAAGGAAGAAAAGAAAAAGGAAAAGAAAATTTAAGAGTTCTGCCTTGGCCATATATGGAATATATAGTAATCTAAAATAATCTGACAACTCTTCTGCTCTCACACTAGGGTATCGCTGGATAAAGCTGAAAACATTATTTAAAGCCAGGAATTATTTACTACTTGATAGGAAGGAGGAAACCCTTCAGGTAACAAAAGCTAAGAAGGAATGTGAAGAGAGATAAGCATGGAAGCCAAAGGTGGGGCTTCCTGGGGCACCTATGGAAATGACTGCGTTATTTTTATCTTGAAATTTATCCAAGATGGTACTTCCTTATTTTGAACAATCTTTGCAATTAATATCTCTTTTTTCATACTATATGTATTAGGGTTCTACAGAGTAAAAGAACCAATAGGATGTGTATGTGTGGATATGTATACATAATTACACGTATACATGCATATGTGTGTGTGTGTGTGTGTGTGTGTGTAGAGAGAGAGAGAGCGTGCCTTTGATTTTGAGTAACTTGTTCATGAGATTGTCTGGTTAGTTCTGCAGGCTGGAGACTGAGGAAGATTTGCAGCATGAGTCCAAAGGAAGTCTGCTGACAGAATTTTGTTGCTATTGTTCAGGAAGATCAGTCTTTCCTCCTTTAAAACCTTCAAAAAATTGTACCAGGCTAACCCATGTTATGGAGGGTAATCTGATTTACTCCAAGGTTACCAATTTAAATATTGCTCTTATCCAATAAAAGAAAACAACTTCATGGAGCATCCAGAATAAAGTTTGGCTGAATACCTGGGCATTAAGGCTCAGTGCAGTTGACACATGAAATTAACCATCACACACTGTATAAAACTTTTTAAAGAATTTCTAGAATTTGAAAATTTCTTACAGATACTTGGGTTATGTAAAATTTCCACCCCATATTAAAGATGAGAAATTGAGGCTAGGATAGGTTTTACAACTTGCTAAAGTCATCCACATTGTCAGGGATGAGTTTTGAACCTGACTCTAGAGCCCCAGGTCCTGCTCACATGATCAAGTGCAGCTAAGGGGCATCCAAAGTGCTGACACAGGATTTTCTAGACTGGCCTGACCTATCATGGGATTGAACCGCCTCATATTTGATCTAATCTTGATTGCTTATGTTGAATTGCAGAACTTCCTGGATGACTTGTGGAGGAGTTGAGATTTTTACTTTCTCATGTTGGCTCCTGGTAAGCTGATTATCTTGTTGCTGTCCACGTCCGGGCTGATACAAAAGTGAAGCTCTCCTGACTTTCTACTCTGTTGTACTGATGGGAGTAACAAGCACAACGGCACGAATTTTGCTAACTTGCTGACCAATTGACCTCATATTTCTCTCCCTACATTTTTCAAAATAAATCACACTGTTTTATGAGTTACTGAAGCTCCATTTCCAAAGCAGTGTGGTTGATACTGTGTTTAATCTTTGGCTGCACTGGGCTTTTTAACCCTGTCTGTATTCCTGACAATATGACGTTTAGGCACCATGTGTTCAGAATAGCCCTTTCTGTCCTGGGTGACTTTCCCAAATTAAGGAACTAGTGGGTTATCATAAATGCTCTTGATTTTAAATTAGGTGGAAATTGACATCTTCCTTCAGCAATCCACTGAGGATAAAAATAAGATAAAGTTTTGGGTGCTGAGCTATGTGCCAAACAGCCTTTGTGTTTCTTTCTGGAACATCTACTTCAAAGAGGCAGATTCATCTTTGATATCCGTGGGAGCCACATGAATATGAACTGACTCCAATTGCCCTCAGCATCTCCAGAATTTATTTATTTATTTATTTTAGTGCATAGGTCTGCAGTCAGTGTGCTTATTTGCTTCCCCAAACCAGCATGATCATTATAATTCTCCTTTTCATTAAATAACCCACTCTCAGCCTGTTGTTATAATATTATCCCTACTAAGGGTTGGGAATGGAGTCTCCTACCACAAGGGCGTTCATCTCTTGGTTGAGTGCTGTTCCTGTGTCAAAAATCCTTATGCTGACAAAACAAGAAAAAATTGTGGCCCCAGAACAATATTCATTATCTGAGCCCCCCTGACATTACTCTGCTGGTACCAGGCTTTGTTTTCTCTTAGGGGCCTTTAACATAGAAGCATGCCTCCTGAATTCTGTAGATTGCATAATCACGCACACCAGCCTCCTCTTTTCAATGCATCCTGCCCCCAGGACCATTTTTCTCTGTAAGTGATGTTAACTGTGTAGAAAGCCAATTAGGGGATGCCACTTAGGGGTCCTCCTCTTGACTGTTTCGCAAAGCTTCCCTGGAGTGTAACTGCTAGAAAAAGAAGTTAGATAAATAATAACATACTCTATATTGGCCCCTTCCATCTCTCGCCTTCAGGCCTCAGTTCAAACTTGCAAGTTTCTATAATCCACCTTTACACATAGAAAGTCTGCCCACGACTTAAAACTCAGCACAAAGTCCTCCCTCCGTGGTGGTTTGACTGATTCCCCTACTCAGCAGATGTGGCTCCTTCCTGTGAACACTTTTGGCATTTTTTTATGGTCGCTAATCATTATATACACTCATACATACACTTGTATACTTCACAAAATTTGTTGACTCATCATCTTATTTAGTAAATAATCCTGTGGCCTTGATTATATTCTCCATTTTCAACTGAAAACAATTAACAAAGGAAGCACGGCAAGGTTAAGTAATTTGTTAAGTGCCACACAGCTTTTCCTTTATCTTTTGATATCAAGTTTGTTCCTTTGCTACCTGTGGTCTCAAGTTATCATTATCTTAGCTGAATCTTACTGAGCACTTCTCTGTGCCAGGCGTTCACTTTCTGAGTGGTTTTTATGCAGCAGCAGTAATAGCTAACATCTTCTTGCCAGATACTCAGTCTTTGAAGCTACACTACGCAATAGGTGCCATTATTATCCTGTTTCCTATAAATGAGTAAGGTCATTTGTTCAAGGTCAAATAACCGCAGGAGGCTGCTGGGAGTGTCTTGTGTGTCTGGTGTCTTGTCAGTGAAAATGCTGCAAAATTTCACAATTTCCAGAAGCCACCTGGCAGCCACCATTGCTAGAGGAAGATTGACCCCTTCTTCTTCTGCATTTTGGATCTTGCAGGAATGCATTCCATTGGAAGAGTCTAAATGAGGTTTGCGATCCTAGTGGCAAGAAAGTCTAGAAAATGTCTAGTTAGGTTTCTAGCCCCTGCTACATGGGGAAAGAGCACAGAAGAAGGTGAAATGGGATCTAGCATATGTATGCGTGTAATAATGAGGTGAGACCATTGCCTGTTTTTTGAATGAGACCCTGTGAAGATGCCCAGGGAATGTTGAGTCACCCAGTGGCTGGGTGGTACCACCCTACCACTGGAGGGGAATGGACAACTGCATCATTTGATGTCTTAAGGAAAAAGTAATTGCTAATAAGCAGTGGGGAAAAGGGCTAAGAAAGAAGTGGATGTTTTCTATGGTTTGTGAGGAAAAGATTATGCTATCTTTAATGGAAAATTAATCAGGCAAACAAGTGCCCCGAGAGCTATACCCAAAAGTGCTCCTGTTTGCAGTCACTCACTGGATGTGCAGCCATCCAAAGGCCTCCTTCGTCCTTCAACTCTCCAAGAATGATTGAATAGACTGTTTCTCCTTTGCTGCTCAAAGGGTTACTTCATTAGCATCACTTCTTCTGTACAAACATGTCATTTCCTAAGTGCTGTGAAACTTAGCTGTTTAAATACTGGTTAGGCAGCTATCCGTTCCTCACCTGATCAATTCTTCCTTTCACCAATTACTTGCAGATTCCCACTCCAGTAACAGGCCTCCCACGAGAATGTTCCATCTCGGCACTTCCTCCACTACCTGGTCAGGGTAGGGTTTGATTTAATGAACTTGTGTCTCAGGTGGGCCTTTGTTTAAAAGACACCTTTTATGAGAAATAAATATTAATGTAAATGTAAACATTTGTTTACCAAAAAGAATAGTAACTTAATGTAGAGACCTGCCTAGAATATCTCATGAATTTTTTCTCTCTCAAGTGTGCATTCAGGAAGTTTCCTGGAAGATTGATTGGAACACAAGGATTTTGTTTCATGGCAAATCATGAGCTATTAAATCAGCTCAGATTCGTTACAGTCCTTAGTGTTATAACTTTCCTTGTACTTACAGTTTTCCTTACCTACAGTTGATTATGTGGCAGTGTGTTAGTGCCAGCAGGGTGTCTCCCACCAACTCCAAGTTTTTAATGGAGCTAACCCGGGTTAATGATGATGGGGATCTCCAAAGGGGAAACAGGGCACTTGGCTCAGATGCTGTGGGAGCTGAACCTGCTAGAATGCTCTTCGGGGTTTTCATCACTAATCTGCCAACAACCGGCATCTGCATCTCATTAATTCCTCTTCACTGAAGATGTGGGGTACTTTCTTTATCCAGTCATTTCTTTTTCACATCTTCTAATTCATACAAGGGAGGCAGAAACATTTAGAAAAGTTTGGACTCTGCAAATTGTGAGATTGATTTTCCTATACTCATCCCACAGTGTTCAGAGTGAGGTAAGGTACTTAACTTCATTGAGCTCTAAGTTGCCTTCTGAAGAGCAGGTCAATACCACTTGCTTGGAAAGAAATAAGGCCAGGATGAGTCGGGCTTTCACCACGTGTGGGTTGTGCTAAGTGTTTCGGGCTAATGGCATTCCTTGAGGGAGTGGGTAAGTTGATTAAAAGGTTAGCGTCTGTGTTGTGGATCGATCCATGTGTAGTCCTTAAGACCATGCGGTCTACTGACTCTGGTGTCTGCCCACCTCCCAGGATCTTCCTTCCTTGCACCCCTGGTGCTCAAGACTCGGCCATTCTGAATCACTGTGAATTCTGAACTATACAATAGACATACTTCAAACCTTTATGAATTTTCAAATACCTGCTTCTTCCTTCATTTACCTGGTGAAGTCTCACTCTAGATCTTTCCCAATTGCCTCCTCCTTGGTGGGCTTTATTTTAGTTCCTACTGTTGACTCTGTTTCTATCAGAGCATCTGTAACCACATACTATTGTTTCTTGGGGGCATAACTGTCACCCTGTCTATAACCATAAGCTCCTGAAAAGTCAGGCCCTCTTTGCATCTTGAGTCCTTTTTAACATTTTCTTCACACCATTAGTGGTGCTTCCATTGAGGAGGAAGCACATCCAAAAATATTTTTAAAGATGTGAATCTCCATATAGTATTTATTTCAACCCTAACAGAGCAATAGAGATCAGGTATGTTGAGAGATGTGATTCTCCTCCATTACAGCATGCATGGTGAGTAAGGGCGCTCAGCAAAAATCACAGGAATTAGGTCTAGGCATTGGAAGGCTCAAAGACAGATTTAAGTTCAATATATGTGATCATTTTCTGGGCATTAACATTGTTCAAAATTGGAATGTGCATTCTTGCCAAATAGTGAGGTCTCAATGAGTGGAAGTATTTGTACCGAAACTCACAGGGATACAACAATATATATTCTTACATGTGGAATAGGTACTTAGCAAGAGTCTTTCTGTTTTTAAAAAATCTTAAAATTGTATTTGATTCCTCAAATTCAATTCAGATATTAACTTCTTGTAACTGCTGGTGATAGCTTTGATAGTCATCATTATTCATTTGATATTCATAATTTCACTGTCATTTAAAACTTTTGATTAATCAAAGTCAATGAAAATAATTACGTTTAGCCTCACTCCCAAATGAGTGTGGCTATCCTGGTATGTGTGTGTTTCCTTTCACTTCTTTATAGATGTTGTAACATTTCTAATACTTTAAAAAATATCTTTCAAATTAAGTTAAGAAATGCTTGCCTGTTGGGCCAGATGCAGTGGGAGATACAAAGCAGATATGATAATGACCATGGTGCTAACGTGTGTTGAGTTGTTTTTCACACCAATGCTATGTGGTAGGTACAATTTTCCCATTTTATAAATGAGGATACTGAGGCACAGATAGACTACTTAATTTTCTGAAGATCTTGTTTCTGTTAGATAGATGAACAGAAGCAATCTGATCTAAAGTCTGAGTTTGTACCTCTAGGCATTTTGCCTCTTGGTGAATACATTTAATAAGACACCACTGAGTACCTTCAAGGATGATTCTTGCCTGGTATAATTACCCATGTTTCTTGTTCACTGGACAAGGCAGTCCTTGCTTTTGCTTATTCTAACAATTTCTTCTGTCAAGCCTCTCTGCATTGTTATCACTTTATAGTATTCTGGCATTGGCCAGACAAATCCATGTTTATCCAATTCATACCATTTATGATCTTCTAGATGTGCTAACTAGACATCTTAGTCTGAACTGACAAGGGTATGAGTGTGTTTGATAATGTTAATTATTCCTCCCTGAGACTCCTCCATTTCCATTTTGCTTTGTGGAAAAAACTGCAGCATGCCATGATCCAATGACAGACTGTACTTTTGGTATGTAGAGTCCTATTTCTGTTACTGAATGTGTGTGACATGCAGAAGGTAATCTGGGAGGAACCAGAAGATATGTACAAGGTGACATGTGATACAAATAAAGTGATGTTGGTCAAATGAAATGAAATGACCACAGAAGTGAGGTTCACTTATATGCCTGTCTGTGGGTCCTCATAGGTGTTTGTTATAGAACTTGTCATCCTGTCACTAATCTCATGGTTGGCAGGTAATAAATTATGATGGTTAGTCCAAACCTTGACTGAACAGATTCCTTCTATAAGCGCACATGTGTTCCTGGAAAGTATAATTTAGAGAAATGATTTTTAAATCTTAACATATATCCCTTTAACATGAAGGATTAGGTAATATAGTCGTTGCTGGGCCCAGCCCTAGAGTTTCAGAGTCAGCAGACCTGAGGTGAGTTTCAGAGTTTGCTCCTACAAAACCTTCCCAGGTAAGGTTGATGCTTCTGGTCCTGACATCTTACCAAGTTTGACTTAGAGAACTGCAGATGTAGAGGCTAGCCTGGGTTACAGGAATTGGTATTTTTAGAAAGCTTCACAGGAGACTCTAACGTACACCAGGAGTTACACATAATCTTAGTATTACTTCAGTTCTTTCAAAGTCCTTGAATTGATACCATTTGTTCCCCGACATCCCCTACTGACTTTACCTATTTGGTCTAGAACTCTCTGCATTTTTTAATACCTTCACCTACTTGCTTCAAAAGATCATTTGGGAGTAGAATGCTGCCTGAAACTTACGTCCATAAAGACCAAGCAGATATACCAAACCTTACTTAGTGTCCTTAATGGGTTTTTAGAAACCGCGCCTTGAAACAGAATGATAGATAATGAGACCAGTTTTACAACCGGCTAACAGACACACACAAAAGTTAAATTCCTACTGCATATTTCTGGTAGTAAAAACCTGGCCAAACTTCTAAATAAACATTTGTAATATTAAACATTGAAATAAATTGAAGAAACATTATATAACTAGTAAAGGAATTTTTACCTAATTTTTGGTATGTCAGTGAGTGATGGGATAGTTGTTGTGGGTTAAATCAGGGAATAAATAAAGATTTGCAAAGCACAAATTGTAAGGAGCATCTCCCATCACACAGTTCAAAATCATAAATATGGTGGGCTCCCTTGACTTTTCTTTTTTGCAGTATTTGGCTGGGGCTGGGTTTGAACCCACCACCTCCAGCATATCGGGCCGGCACCCTACTCCGTTGAGCCACAGGCGCCACCCTCCCTTGGCCTTTTTTCACCTTACTGCATACTCTCATAAATTCGTATGATTATTGTAGACTTTACAGATTTTAATTTTATGATAATTTTCATTCATTCATTCTTTCATTTTCCAACCCACTTATTCCAGCTCAGGGTCAAGGGTGTCTTGTGCCTATCCCAGCAGCTCAAGGTAAAGGGCAGGAACCAGGCCTGGCCGGGACACCCTTCCTTCACAAGGCCCACCCTCACACACCCACACCCACTCACACTGGGACTGATGCTCCAGTTCACCTCCCAGGCAGAGCCTTGGGATGTGGGAGGAAACCAGACTCCTGAAGAAAACCCACACAGACCCAGGGAGAACTTACAGACTCCACACAGTGTGGCCTTGGCTGGGACTCAGTGTTTTTAACTTTATAGCAAAACACTGTTCAGTGAAATGACAGTATTTGAAGACCTGCTGTAATTAATTGAAAATTTTAATTTCTCCTTCCCAGTTATATTTTTCAATTACCAAACATTGCCTGGCACATAATAGGTGCTCAAAGAATCTTTGTTAAATGAATGAATATCTCTTATGATAAAAAGTATTCTACCAGGCTAGGTTGACTGACCACATATCTCAAACTATGCTGGAATGAGTTATGTCTGAAAAAAATTATTAATTTTATTGATCCAAAAGAGCCATGTAAAATTGTTTTCCTCTTCTTGCTAGCTATTTTCAATTTTTTCCAGTTTGGGCTCAGCTCGCAGTGCCACAGCTGAATGAACTGCATGGGTTTTAATAAGGACTCCTATTTCTGGGGAGGATAATAAGTGATTCTGGAGGGCAGGGTCACACTCGTAAAGCCTTTTTGACAGAAAGCAGGATTAAAACGCACGGGCAGACGGAGAAGGTGGGAAGAAGCTGCAGCTCCTCAGTGTATGGGACAGATCGCGTTGACATGAGAGAAGGCTAGGCAGCAGTGATCTTGAACTTTTGGCATGGTTTCATTGATTTGTTGAATAATTGAACTTTGACCCCAAAGGTGTTTTAATGTTGTACAGATTTTCAGGCCACAACGTATTTCCTGTTTTCCCCCGATGATTGCTGTGAAGCGCCTTTAAGTGTTCTGTATGAGTGAGTCCGGAGACGGTGGCGTGGAGCTCTACGATTCCACACGGTGCTGCATCTTTGTTGCATAAACAAGGCTTTTAGGGCTTCCATTTGATTCGTCATCACTGATAGAATCTCAGTTGGCAACACAGTCCTAATTCTTTGTTGGTCTTCATTAGAAACTCATGAGATAATCATTGGGCTATTAACCTTGTTATGTAAGTGAGGAAATTAAAAAGTTCAAGTGACTCATCCCCGCTGAAGCAGCTGGTGAGCGAAGAGGGCTGTGGAGACCAATCAGCGTCCATCTCAGCAGCCTGAATGACCAATCAGCTTCCTTCTCCCTGGGCTGATTGACCAATTAGCTTTCTTCTCCCTGGACTGAATGACCAATCAGCTTCCTTCTCCCCAGGCTGAATGCCTGCATCAGGGACAGCTCTACCCGGTGCCTCTGTGAAGACCAGCTCCTTTTATTCTCACTTATTTGATGAGAAAAAAACATGAGGCCCAGGAAAGGCAAGTGATACAGTTGGGGTCTAAGGGCAAGGCCTCGAGAGCTGATTGAGGAACCACATGTCCTGAATCTAAGCAGAAACCCACTCTGCCTGGCACACGTGCATTAACAAGGAGCCAGGGCTTCCTCTAGATGACCCAGTGGGCTCCGGAGTGCAGACAAGCCAAAGAGGATACCTGTGTTTACCTCTCAATCCCAACTCCGCAAATCTGCTCTCCGGAGGGATGCTGGGTCCCTGAGGTGCAGAGGCCAACCTCTGATCTCTGGAGCTTCCTTTCTCCCAGATCTGTCCCTTCCTGTTGCTTATGCAGAAGCCAGGCTGACCCCACCCTCCTCCAGGCCTTGGACGGAGGCGCATCACTCCTGCATCCCCCAGTCGCTCTCCGCTGCTGCGTCAGCAACTGGATGCTCACCCAGGCTCTGCAGGGCGAGAGGCCTGCCAGATGTGCGGCTGACAAACGCAGGAGCTGCTGTGCAATTAGAGCGGCTCAGAAATAAGTCAGGAAATTACCTCTCCCACGGGGTGTGGAATCCAGGGGAACTGAGGCAGCAAGAAACCGCTGTGTCCGGCTTGAGGTGGAACTGGTGTCTCTGGCTTCCAGTCACGGATGTCCTCCTTGTGGAAGGAGGAGGCCTTTTTGAGCTAAAGCACCAGGCGTCTCAGCACTGGTTGGCTAGTACTCGATCCCTGAATTGTGACCTGCGAGCTACCATCGCAGTTAAAAATGTGAAATCCCAGGGACCAGCATAGCTCTATGGAATGAAAATCAGCCTTTTTTAAAACAAGATCATCAGAGGGTTTGTTTGCATGTTGAACAACACCCTGTGAGCCTGGGGAGAATTTTACAGACTTGTGGGACCCTTGGAGGCTGTGACACTTCCTGTGTATTTTTTGCAACCTAAATTGATCACATCTAATTGGGATCTACCCCAGGACTGGGCTTGGGGCGCTATTAGCCCCCCTGTTTTTTCTAGCCTGGACCAATGTTTCCAAAGGGCTGTGAAGGGCCTCAGGTTCAGGTAAGGCTTTGTGAGTCCCAGGAGTGCTGCAGGGCTGTCCCTGAGCAGTATGGCCTCTGTGGGGAAGCAGCTTACTACGCTGCCCCTTACAGTTGGAAAAGCCCACAACTGCCTTGCCTGGAGACCCGCATTGCCAGTGCGGGAGCAGCACACTGAATATGACACTTTGCAAAGGGAAAGTATTGCTCTTCTAGGATTAATATACTCAACAAAAAGTCTGCCAGGAGAGGAGGCTTTTGCTGATAAATATAATTCTGCGGTTGGTTTATCTAGTAATGGAGACTTGAAATTACAGGAATCACTGTGTATGTGGAAGCCCTTGTCATTTGGTTAATTATGTTTTGCCAGCGGGATGGGGAAGCCCTTTATGCTGGGTGTGGCCAGAGGTTTTTCAGCCAGAATCCTGTACTCTAAAGGCCGCGGCTGGAGTGTAGACAGAAATAAGGACACCATCACTGCAGATTCCTGGATGCTGTGCCTCCCATGCTGGAGTATGCAGGTCTGTAGAGTGGTTCTTAACTACGGTGTTTCGTCGGGAGACATTTAGATGGTCATACTGAGAGGGGGAAGTGGGTAAAGGCAAGAACGATGCTGATGTTCAATATCCTACAATGCAAAGGACAGCCCCACACCTACTCCCAACAGAGAATTATCCGGCTCAAAGTATTAATAGTTCTAAGGCTTAGAAACACTGCTCTAGAGCGCTCTTACTTGTGATTTTGATCCAAAGAAATGGGGTCAAGTCCAAGTTCTGTCTGTTGACAGATGAAGAAAATGGATATGAGGATCACATCTGGTGTCTAAGATTATTTTCCAGGATGTCTTCCCAGGATGGAATCAAGTTGAGCATATAGAGAGAGGGGCCAGCATGGCTCTCTGACCAGTGCCACCTGTTTGGAGAGATGCAGCACTGTCTCCACCCTGTCATGGGGGCTGTGTTCCCCAGCCTTGCTGGCCCCACATTCTGGTGAACCAGCCACAGGTTGTAAGGCCTGGCCTGGGCTATAGTCTCAGCTCTGCTCCTTACTGAGTGACCTTGAGCATGGCAGGCAGAATCATGGTCCCTAAGATGTTCACATCCCAGTCCCTTTCATGGCAAAGGGGACTTTTAGATGTGACTACGTCCAGCATCATGAGAAGGGGGGCATTCTGGATTAGCTGAGTGTGTCTTTATAAGTGAAAGACGGGGGCAGGATGGCAGAACCAGAGATTTAAAGTGCTGCTGATTTTGAAGATGAAGATGGAGTTTCTTAAATTCCCCTTTGAATCTGCTTTATGATTTTTGCTGTTTCATTTATTCATGATTTTAACAAGTCTTTGACATATGGCCCTTATGTATGTGAATAAATTTATATTTTACATATATATAGTAGAAAATTTGTCTAATAAAACGTGGTCTCCTAGAAAGGAATTGGTCGTATCTAAGTTATTTACGTTTAAATCTTGGTGAAGCCTACCAGGTGTGCAGCTTGTAGACTGCTGTCCCGACGAGACTGACTATAAGAAGTTCTGTTGTGCTTTTGCTCACTACATATAAGAAGCGTGTATGACGCTGGTTAGGGGCCATAGCTCTGGAGTCAAGACTGCTTGAGTTTAAGCTCTTGCTCTGACACTTATTAGCTCCATGATCTTGGACAAATTACTTAACATACCCCCCACTCCCCTAAATGAGGCTATCTTGTACCTCTTGTCTTAAAGAGTATTTTGAGAGGTAAATAAAGTAATGTATATAAAGTGCTTACATGGTGTCTGGCCCGTGGTACCTAATAAATATTGGTTAATATGACTTGTGATTGATTTTCCTTTTAGGAACTTAATAAAGAAAATGGAACTTTGCAAATCTCTTGATTATATTTGATTTTAATATTGACACGTCTTCTTCAAACTCCAGCAGTAATTGCATTAAAAGGTAACTTTCCAATTGTTGGGCCCTACCATGTGCCTGAGGCCTAGAGCTACTTCCTGAGCCTTACTAGAAGTAGATCCATCCAGCTACTTCTACGTAGCAATGACTCAGCAAGGCCCTGCCTGAAACTGCCTCTACCTAGATACAGCCAACGTGGTACCATGCCGTTGGCCCAACCCTGTCATGCACCTCATCCCCCGCCTTCTTTCCCCGCCCCTTCCTCATGCTCTATATAAGCGGCTACTTGACGCAATAAAGTTGAGTTCCTGCTTAAAAAAAAAAAAAAATGAGTAAATTCTATAAATCTGTGCTGTAAAAAAATAAATAAAATAAAAAGACAAGAGTGGAAAAATAAAAGATAACTTTCCTTCTGTTTTTTTTCTAGCAGCTTATCGAGTAGAAGTTCTGAAGGCAAGTGTTCCCCGTGAAGGGTATTTTATTCTTTGAGAGCCTTTCGAATGAAACTCACCCCTGCAGAGTGCATTTGAAAAATGGGCTTCATCTTTATTGTCTAACTTTCTCCAATTTGGTGCAGACAGAGGTAACTTTTTAGTTGGCCATGACCGCTTCATTCTGTAGTTTTCTGCTCTTGCACACTTCTGACCCTACGATTGGCACTAAAAGTCTAATTTCGTGTGAGAGATCACCTGTGATTTCTGTAGATTTCCAGAATGTAGAAGTGTCTTTTCCGGCAACGGGTACATTCTGATTTCCTTTGCACACGAAAGTTGATGTAGAAAAGGCAGCTGAGTAAAGGTTGGCAACCTCTCTGAAGTGCTATGCCAAGTCTCCATTTGTTCAATGTAGTTTAAGGTTTTCTCTGCCAGGATGAACCTCCTCTCTTCCAAACCACTGAAGACTGAGAACTTCCGAGACAGAGAAAGGCTACAGAAATTCAAATTATCATTTTTTTGAAAACCAAGAATTTTGAAAATGCTGATGCCAATTTTATGCCATCCAGCCACCACGATCAAATGCATGGGGAGCTGGTTGGTGGAGAGACTGCAGTTCTGCAGTCTCATGAAGCTTTTCATGCAACTTTTGTTCATGTGTCCCTGCTCGTTCACAGATGTGCACCGTGCATTCCTTCAGCAATCCAGCCATTAAATCCAATAATGCGGCAGCCATTCTGGTTATGGTTTTAGATATCAAATACTTAACTTTTTTGAAGAGCAAGTGAGAAAGTAGCATTTAATGCACCTAGCATAGCGCCTGGCTTGTAGTATAGATTCAGTAATGTAAGCTATTAATTTTAATCTTCTTTTTAAAATTTTACAAAAGTAATAAATGTCCATAGTAAAGGACCTAATAGTGCAGAAGATTTGAAATACAAAGTAGAATTCCCTATGCTGTACCCTCCCAGCCACCATCACTAGAGCCTTAATTTAAAAAAAATTTAAATATAAAATGTATATATTAAATTTTTAATATAGTTTTCTTTTAGTTCTTCTGATATTTACCTATGAAGCACTAAATAAGCAAGGGTCAGTACTAGGGCTGCCTCCCCTGGACTCTCATAGGGAAATTCTACACTTGTTGAGTCTACATTCACATGGTCAGGGGCAAAGTTCCTTCTCATCCTTTTCCAAGTGGGATTTTTACAAGTGTTCATGACTGTTGAATGCCAGAGCGGTCATCCGAGGGAGTGCGTTGGCACAGGCATCACTGTCAAGACCAGCTCATCTTCAAGCTCCTTTTACACCACTTTGCAGACTTGTGTGGGGGGCCATTCCCTTCACCCGCCTCTAGGACGTCTCCCCTTTACTTTCCCTTTGTTGCCCCTTTGCCTCCTTTCTTTCTCTTATACCTTTCAATGTTGTTGACTCTCTAAGAAGAAAGAAAGTAAGAAAAAAATAACCTGCAGACCTCTCAGTCTGGCTTTTTGAATCTTTCTTTAACCTGTTGGTATGGGCTGGGGTAGGCATGGGAGAAGGAAAATAGCTGTTGGGGTATAAGTGGCCCCAAAGATCTGGAAAGAAATCTACGGAGAACAACCTTGAGACAGAACCACCCTGCTGAGTTTCCTTATTTTACTATTCCTACATTCAGCTGTAGACATTATTGACTCCTCTCTGTAAAAATGGGGGCATCAGCTCATACTTTCTTCCCATCATTCTTCTCCTCTCCTTCCCAACGTTTGATCATTCTATCAGTGTTTTTGTTCTTCTGTTGTTTTTCCTTGTCATCTTAAATAATGAATTTAGGTCTCTCTTGTTCCATCACCTTGGGGCAGTCTTTCTCCTTGATGCACCAAGGTGTGGATATCTGCTCCCTGGAGCATCTATTTCCTTTGTTATTATGAAGATTGCTTGAAATATGGTTCTGTCCTATAACTGTATTCAAAATGTCCAAGTTTTAGATATAGCTTGATTATAAAAATTGAAAACCAATAAACAGGATTTTTTTTTATAATGTTGATCAGACAGCTTCGAACATGGACCATACATTAGATAGGAAACATCGTTTCACTGTTAAATGAATGTGTGTTCATTCTCTTATTTATGTTACTTTCCAGTTTATGAAAATAAAAATTTGAAGAGAAAATATAGCCCCTATCCAAGTCCAGATTTTTAAACAAGTTTAAAATAGATACATTTAGTCATGCATACATCTCCCTCACAAAATTTACTAAGTACTAGTGATACTTAAGCGGGATATTTAAGTTTTAATTTTTTTAATGTATGAGTCCTGACAGTTAATAACATGAAGAAAAAGAACACAGAAATATCTCTTTTGAATGACACGTTTTAAAAGCGTTAGTTTGAATCAGATTTCTTTAGCTCAAGTGTAATTAATAGCCTAATAAAAGAATCATCAATAAGATGGGTGAATGTGTGCGTCATCTGTTAAATTTTTAAACCAAGATGGGTTGAAAATAAACACATTTTCCAGCTTCTTACATAAGCTTTTTGTTATACCAACTCTGTATATGACATGGATTAAATTGTGATAATGGATTAAAAGTATTGCTTTATCACCTAACACATAAAAAGTTAGTGCTGTAATGTGTTTTAGTACTTATTCTAATATAGGGGCTGGCCATGGTAAAGCAGATACTACTAAGTTACTGAAGCTTTCCTTAGCATTATAATTCTGTTATGTGCTCCTTTTATTTTCAAAATCACATCTCAATTTTCTGACACATTTTTCACTTTTATAATTCTAAGGATTTGCAGCATCACATTCTTCTCTAACGTCTTACTCATGTGACTAAGAAAATTGTTACACTCAGTACAAAAGTTCAGAGTGTAATTTAGTGTTGAGAAGTAAGCCAGACTTTGTCCTGGATCTTACATACTAATCAGCTTGCACTGAGAGCTTCATTTGCTAGAATTTATTTTGAATGTGCGTGTCTATATTCACAGACGAGATTGGGCTGTCGTTTTCTTCTTTGTGTATTAGCTTTGTCAAGTTTGGCGCTAGGCTTATGCGAGTTTTGTGAAATGAATAACTTCCTTTTTATTCAGCTCGGGAATAGACGATGTAGCATGGTCATTACGTGTTTTTGAAGATTTCAAAGAATTGTTTTCTATAGAAGTGTATGGGCTTAAATTTCCTTTCGGAATATTTCATTGATAACATTTTCAATGTATTTCATGACTATATTGTTTTCAACTCCTTCTTGAGTCAATTTTTAAAATTGATGCATTCCTAGAAAATTCCCATTTTATGCACATTTTAAAATACCTTAGTATAAAATGTATAGTATCCTATGATACACTTAAAATCTGTTCTATGTTTTTATGTTATTTGATAACTTATGATTTGCTTTATTTTCTTTTTTTTGTCTTTGTTATGTTTTTCATGTTTGCCCATTTTGTCATTTTTTCTCACAAACTATAATAGCTCTTGAGTTTATTTGTCCACTTTATAATTCACATATTACCAATTTTATCTTTATAATTTATTTTTTTCCAGAGTTTATAATGACTAGGGGAGTTCACAGATCCCAGTTGTCTGAGATTTCCTGGAGTATGCCTTCTGTCCCAATATAATGATCAGTAGCACGCCCTTTCCTCCTCATAATGTCACTTAGATAATAATATTGCCACTCTAATAATGAATGAATCATACACTTTCCCATAAATACAACAGTAGTCTACAATAACCAATGCATAATTAAAATTATAGGTGATGTCACATTCACAGGGGTGTGAAAATCTATTTTGAGGAGGTTGAGGTAAGAGTAAGGAAAAGGCTTTTGATGTTACAAAGGTGTGAAATGTATGTGGCCAGGCAAAGGGCTATAGTAAATAAATACATACATGGTTGATCTGTGGTATTAAAATTTCATGGGGGTGGGAGAGCAGGTAGGACAAAATTGTCTAAATCAGGACAATAATGAGAAAAGGTTGGGAAAGCACTGTTAAAATGCTGTTGAGTAGTTCATTTGCTTTTCTGCCTCTCTCATTCAGGTGTTTTATAGTCTGATAATAACTGTAGTTTCTGTTTAAGCAACAGGTTATTGTTTCCACACTGAAATACTCTTGTTGACGTCACTGGTGACGCCTGTGTTGTCTACACAGTTGTCCTATCTGTGTCCTGGGCCGACTTCACTTTGAGTAACACGTGTCCGAGTTTACTACTTCCCCTTCTCAGCAGCATCAATATCACGGGCCTGGCAGGAGTAAGCAAGTTAGGACAGGGAAGTACTGAGAACGGTTCTGCTCCCACGTCTGGTCTCCCTCTGCCTTACTGGTTATTTTCAGAGGTGTTGGCTATTTGCTCACCTCTGGCTAATCTCTAATTTCTGGAGTGCTAAAGACATCAAGTCTCATTTCTTATCAATCTGTATTTTATTCCTCTGTGACTTCACCCAGTCCCATTGCTTTAAAGCCTTCTGTATACCTTTACACCTTCCTGTCCTGACACCTACCATGAGTTCCTGACTTAAATATCACATTGCTGCTTTAGATGCCCGTGTGTATGATGGTTATGTCAATGGGTACGTGTTCAAAGTGGACTGTCCTCATCGTACTTGTTCTGGGTCCTGCCCCCTCCCATCACAGTAAATGATGCTGCCATCCCATCAGTTTCTCAAGACCAATACCTAAGATGCATTCTAGAGATTTTGCTGCCTTCCTTCCCCCATGACTCCTCTCTCAGGATTCTAGCCAGTTTCAAATCCACACTTACTTGCCTGGATCTTCCCTGTTTGGGGGAATCACTAGCTCTCCAGGACACCGTCAGCTGTCACCTCTATTCCCAACTGGTCAGCTTCTACTCTGTCTCCCAGCCCTGTCTCCTCGAATCCATTCCCCAAAGAGATCTTTTAAAATCATAAATCAGATTACTTGACTGTCCTTCTTAAAATTTCTGCTGGCCTTTCCTTGAAGGCAGAATAAACATTGAGTCATTATTATAGTCAGTGAGGAGCTCTGCCCATATCTGCCCTCCAGCCACTCCAGCCCCCGTCTCCTGAACAAGCTTCTGCATGTCTGTCATGGGGCTGATGGCTGCTTCCTCTGACTGGACACTCTTCCAGCTATGGTCCTCATGTGGCTGGCCATCCTTGTCTGGAAAGTCTCAGCTCCATTGTCAGTCCCTCGGAGAGGTTTCTCCCCTGATACCATGACACATACTGATTCTTTTCCATAAGAGGTTATCAAGTTATCCTGAGCAGTTTCTGTTAGTGTTTGTTCATTTATTTTAAACTGGAGAGTTGCTTGCAGAAATTTGGCTGTGGCCCAACTGAGTGACCCCAGCTGAAGTTAGACTGGGCCCAGCCCAGGGTTGGACAAGTGAGACAGAACAGGGCAGTGAGGGTGTCTGGGTTTGGGCCTCAGAGCTGGAGATGGTATTGGAGGTTGCTGGTCAAGTTCATTCAGGCCTTCACCAGGCCCTCCTCTATAATCACGGAGAATCTTCAGCCACCATCGCCAAAGAGCGGCAACAAAGAACCATGTAGTAACAATTCTGCCTCTTGCTCAGATGTCCGGGAGGGTGGCCAGGAGCTGAGCTTTGCCTTCTGTATTATAGGGTCATTTCTACTCTCCGTCATAAAGACACAGGCACTCAGACATGGACCTGAGCCCTCTTGGCCTTCAGCTCCCCAGCCTACTCCTTGTCCCCCAGCTGAAGGCCCCAGGGACTGCAGCAGCACAACCCCCTTGCCCTAGTACAGCTCTGTCAGATCCACCTTGATCCCAGGGTCCCTTTCAAACATCAGCCATGCCAGGACAGCACCTCCCACTTGGACAGGGGCTGTGGTTGCAGAGGTGTTGCTGAAAGTGAGTGTCCCCAAGCATCACCCTCTTCTCCCTTCCAGTAGTTGTCTTATTCCTCCTGCTGCCACCACTGTGATTCCAGAGAGGACCGATGTGGTCCAAAGCCCCTGGGAGGCTGCCTCACAGACTCCGGCTGCTCTGCAGCTACAACTACCCTGCCTGTGACTGTCCTGCCTCCATGGCTGGACGTGGTGTGGGCACCGCCTGACCCACACAGTCTCTTCCTAGAGTTATCTTCATCCTTTGTACGTCTCCCTGTTTGTTGTTCGTCTGCTGCTGTGATGTTGGCCCTGTGAGAAAAGACGCCTGCTCCTCCTTGTACAGCACAGTCATTTCCAGCACCTAGAACAGCTCCCCTCGCGCAGCAGGTGTCTGTGTGCACAATTTGTGTATTGGACTTAGGGCTTAATTCTCATAGTGAAAGGGTGAATGTACAATCATTAAATACTGAAGGTTTGCTGCATTTAGAGGTTTTTGTTGGTTGAGGGGTTGGTGGGTCGGTTTTAAAATCAATAATCTATGAGGATTTATGTAGGTGAGATTTTATAGAATTTGGAGAGGTAGGTGCCTGTGTGGATGAGTAAAAAGGGGAGAGATTTCTCATATTTCCTTCCAAATGATTAGTTATGGTTTGCCAGGATGGGCCCAGAACTTTTATGAATGTTGGTTTGGGGGAGTGTGTCCATTCTGGACAATTGTGCATTTATCTACGTTCAGCTGTCAGGTTGGCTATACCCGTGCCCCCCCCCCCCCGCCATTCCTGAGGTTTTTCTTTTCCATTAGGATCCATTATAACAAACCAAAACAAAGCAAAAAAAAAAAAAAAGACCCAAAATCATTTTTGTAGAATCTCACTGACCTAAAGAAGGAAAAATTTAAGAAGTAAAATATAATACATTGTTGGTAATAATTTTTGAATACAGAGGTCAACTTTTTTGACAGAAACAGAATGTGAGAAGTTATCTGTGAACTTGGTTGATTGTATTTAGCATTTCATCTGGGTGATTAAAATTGCCTAGGCTTTGATTGTTTCCAAAAAAATAATATGGATTCTTTTTTGCTTAAGTTCAAAATGATTTGGGATGAAATTAAAAAATCCACCACATCCCCTCCCCCCACAAAAACACACCTGCAACGGATTATTCTCTTCTCTCAGTGAAGGTGCTGTGATATTGTCAGAATTTCTTAACATCATCGTCTGCAAGGTTATCACCCAGCAGCTTTGGTGCAGTGGTCACTCTTTTAAAGGAAACCTTTTATTTATTAGCTTTTCTAATTGGAAGATAATATATATTTATTGCAAAGGAATAAGGTAAAAATTATGTATATTTCTACCAAAGATAGTTTCCATTTTAGTGTATTTCCTTTCAGTTTTTTTTTTCTGATATATCATCTTTTTCTCTTCCATTTTGAGACATGCACTGTGATTTCCCTTTGTGATAAAAAGGATAAATCTGCTGGCTCATTTCCTTTTATAGACTGCCACCTTCTCTACCAACCAAGAAAGAACGTATTTTGGATTTTGCTTGGTTTGAATCCATTTATGCTGGAACAATTACAAAATGTAGCTTCTGTAATCTGAATTTGTCCCACGCTGTATCAGAAAAAAATAACTTTTACTGCAGCCAGAGAGGAACTTTACGTATCACCCACAGAGCCTGCACTTTAATACATATTTCATGATCACAGCCGAAGCTTTTCCAAACTCAGATCATTCTATCACTCATCCACTCTTTGAAACTACAAGATTATTTTGGCTCTTTGTGCTGGCACATAGGCCTTCCCATTGCTGGTCTGCACGAACCATTTATCAAGTCAGGGGTTTAATCTACCAAAGTCAGAGTTTCTTTGTACTGTCTCTCTCTGCCTCACCTTCCCATATAGTATTGTCCCATGTGAGTATACTGTTGGCTCAGAAATGGTTATTTGGAAAGCAAAAGTTTATCAAGTTTCTCCCTTTTTTCCTGAAATAATGTATTATGGAGTGAAGTAATATTTTAGAGGGGGATGATAATTATAATATTGATCAGTTTTGAGGACATTACATTAAATATAATATTCTAAACCTTCCTCTTTGCTGGGACTCCTGTTCTGTTCTTGTCAATACTCATCCTGAAAACCTGAGTCAGGTTTTTTCCTTTCCCTCTTCCAGACACTTATGAATTGTTAAATATACCGGAGATAGAATCTCCAGTATATTTTTCTTGAATCCACCCTCTACTGCTTTTGTTTCCTGGACTCATGATGCTACCTGTTATCTTCAGAGAGGCAAGGCAATTCGTTTGAAATGCTTTTGGTGGGATCTAGATATAAGGGCTAAAATAAATTACATTCATTGAATAACACTGCCTGCCATGTGCCAAGGCCCGATCTAAGCCCTGGGGATAAAGCTGTGAACAGTAGAGAAAAAACATAATTGCTTAGGGGAGCTTATGGTTCAATGGGAAATGGGAGAGAGACAAAATATAAGTAAAATATACTATGTCGGGTGCTGTTAAGCGCTATGAAGAAAGGTAAAGCAAGGAGGGGGCCATAGGGAGATCTGGGGGTGGACAGGAAAGGGCTGGAACTAAATCAGGTGGTGAGCTGATGATGAAAGCCAAGAACAAAAGGAACACATCAAAAGGCATTCTAATTCTATTGGCTAAGTTTCCAGAATCTCCTCGTCCTGATACCAAACCACGGGGACCATCTACACCTGAGCATAGTGCAGCCAAAGTTGTCATAATAGCCACAACTTGTAGGAGACCGAGCACTGGGCTTATAGAAACAGCCACCGACTCTTGAAGAAGGCACAGGGAACGAGACAGTCTCCTAGCCCACATGGAGATGCGTTGCTGCCCAGGCCCTCAAGCCATTGCATGCATCAGTGAGGTGAGAGCAGTCTCTTAGTCTCTGGTCTCTCAGTAGCAAGCAGGTGTTATACTTTAGACATTCCTGGTGCAGCAGGGAGGGAGTCGAGCCCATGGGAAAAGAGCACATAGTGATCATTAAGCACATAGCTTGGGTACATGGGTCCCCACACCTGTTGTATAATGTTTCAATAAAAGGCCATGACAGGTTGCTCGGGGCTCTCCCTTGCTGGATAGGAAGCCCACCCCTTGCAGGCTTGTACCTCAACTCATGTCCAGGGTGGTTCATGCATGCAGTAATGGGGTGCCACAGAGGCACTGACAACAACCTGCTCTCCCTCTCTTTGAACCATCCCCCACTGAGATTAGCACAATTAGCAAAACCTCACTGAGATCTATGCATGAGAATTGTGCTTCAGAGAAAGTGAAAGGTGATCCAAGGAGACATGCCCACAGTAGGTAAATCAAGGTGGGACTTCCAGAGGCCAGGGTGAAACACAAATGGAGCTGATGAATAGCATTCTTACTGCCAATGGAAAAAGTCTAACATCTTTAGCCTGATACTCATGGCTCTCCACTACTTTTCCAACCGTATTTTCCGGTGCTTCCTTTCACACTCCCCAACATGTTTTCTGATTTCTATCCTTGCTGTCTTTATTTGGGTTTGTCTAGATCAATGGTTCTCAACCTTCCCAATGCCGCAACCCTTTAATACAGTTCCTTATGTTGTGGTGACCCCCAACCACAAAATTATTTTCATTGCTACTTCATAACTGTAATTTTGCTACTGTTTTGAATCATAATGTAAATATCTGATAATGCAGGATGTATTTAGGTGCCCCCTGTGAAAGTATTGTTCAACCCCCAAAGGGGTTGTGACCCACAGGTTGAGAACTGCCGATCTAGATGAAAGACCTTTTTCTACCATTTTTTTAGTATCTAAATTTTATCCACCCTATGGAACTCAGATCAGATGCTTCTTCCTCTATAAAAACTTAATGGAAATAATCCTCTTCAGACTGCTAATAACAAACTCTTTTGGCCCTCAGTATTATGTTTAATCATATTTGTGTGTACCTCAACATTTCCGTTAGATGTAAAACGCTTGGAGAATGGGTTTCTGGCCTGGCTGATTTTTATCCTTCAGCCATGCCCAGAACAGGGGCCAGCACAGGGAAGGGAATGGTTAACAAAAGCGCTCAATGGTGCATGCAAATGATGTATCTGCTCAGTGACAATTCAAAAATGTTGTACTGGAATGCTCTAGGTTAAGGTCCTGCCACACAGAAATGGTAAAATGTTGTGAAATGCCTACTTAGTCAAGACATGGAATGCTTACTTTTTTTTTTTTTTTTTTTTCATTTCACAGTGTACAAACAATTAGGTTATAATGTTTGGGAATGCTTATTTTTGAGAGGGGAAAAGTAATGATGGGTCTGTTTTTTCAGTCTTCATCTTTTTTTCTCCTGTTTTTTATTTTTATTTTTTTGTTGTTGTTGTTGTTGTTTTGTATTTTTGAGATAGGGTCTTTCTCTGTCACCCAGACTGGAGTGCAGTGGCCTCATCACAGCTCACTGTAGCCTCAAACTCCTGGGTGTAAATGATCCTCCTACCTCAACCTCCCAAGGAGCTGAGACTACAGGGACATGACACCATGCCCAGCTAATTTTTTTGTTTGTTTTCTGTAGACACAGGGTCTCACTCTTGCTCAGGCTGGTCTAGAATTCCTGGCCTCTAGCCATACTCCTGCCTTGGCCTCCCAGAGTGGTAGGATAACAACAAGATCCACCACGCCTTGCTTCAGTCTTTCCTTAACTTACTTTCTAGCATTGTTCATCAGTGTTTACCACTCTTTAAAAACAACAAAAACAACAACAACATTTCTCCCCTCAACCTCCATGATATTTCTTGATTCTCTTTGTCTCATTTGCTGGTCTTTCTTCTGCTATCCTTCTTTAAATTTTAAAATCTAAGCTTAGCCTTAGACACTATCATCTCAGTTCTGACTTACTACTGTTTGTAGCTTCAGTTTTAATTGGTGGAGATTCACAAAATTATGCCTCTGGCCCATCCTAGAACTCTGAACCCCCGACTGCCCATTCAGCATCTCCCGCAAGATGCTTCAGAGGCTCCTCAGACCCAATACGTACACATGGAACTCATAAACCCTTTCTACTCTTTCCAATTTTAATGAAGGACACTGTAAACCTTCTGTATACCTAAGCAGAATTCTAAAAGTCACCCTGACATCCTCTTCTCCTTACTCTTCATAAACAATCAACTCCCAAGTGCTTCATTTGTATCTCCCAATGTATCTAAAATCTATTTAGAGATAGATCATCTCCAAGTCATTGTCCTCACATGGGACACCATTGTCCCCTGCCTAGACTTTTCCAATAACCTGTAACTGGATATCCCACTTCCAGCTTTGCTTCCTCCCCTCTGCTCTCCATGGTTCTCTACAGTTTAATATGAAAATTTTATTACCTTACTTGCCTGGGTAAGATTCCTAGTGATTCCTTGTGCCTCCCCCAGACTCCTTCTGCACAGGGCCCATGATGCTCTGCCTTATCCAGCCTTCCTGCACCTCCAGCTTCATCTCATTTACTGTCCCCATCCTTCAAGCATGGAGGAAAAATTGTCCCCTCTGTCTGAGATGTCCTTCTCTAAGGTTTCTGTCTGCCTCCCCTTCAGATTGTTTACATCTCAGCTCAATCATCACTTCCTTGAGCAAGCACAGTCTGATTTTCCTTATTAGGTCAAATCCATCCTACTATAATGTTATGAAAACTCATGCTGAAATTATCATTTTACATTTATTGCTGACTATTTCTGGGAACAGGGTAGGGAAAAGAACAGTTTCAAGAGACAAAAACAAAAGTGGCCCTAGAGACCAGACCATGAAGAATTTAGTGAACCATGTTAGGACATTTTAGACTTTAATCTAGAGACAGTAGAGAACCAGATTAGATCATTTTAAGAGGCAATGGCAGGAACACATTAACATTTTAGAAGTATATTATGGGTTGAATTATATCCCCCATAGTTTGTATGTTGAAATTTTAACCCCAAATATCTTAGGACATGACCTTATTTGGAAATAGGATCATTGCAGGTATAATTAGTAAGATGAGGCCAACCAATAAGACTGGTGTTATTTTTTTTTTTTTAAATTACATATGGAGAGAGAGATGCATGTAAGGGAGAAGGCCACATGGGGACTGGAGTTATAATGCTACACCAAGGAACTAGAGGAAGCTGAGAGGGGCCTGGACCCATCCTTGCTGAGAACCTTCAACAGTAGTGTGGCTCTGCCAGCATATTGATCTCAAACTTCTAGATTCCACAACTGTGAGACAACACGTTTCTGCAATTTAAGACATTCACTTTCTGGTACTTTGTTATTGTAGCCCTAGTAAACTAATGTAGGAGCATAATTCTGGCTGCAATGTGGAGAACAGTTAGGAATTGGGCAAAACTGAATGCAGGGAGACAACTTGGGGCTATTAAAATAATGGCTGTGGGAAAGATTAGAGAACTAATTTGAAAGTGGAATCAACCAAGATGGATGAATAATTAGACTTGCAGAGTGGAGAGAAAGAGAATGGCTCCAGAAAAAATAAGAGGATTTTCCATCTATCTATCTATCTATCCATCCAGTCTCACTATCTCCCTGGGTAGAGTGCTATGGTGTCATAGCTCATAGCAACCTCAATCCCTTGGACTTAAGTAATCCTCTTGCTTCAGCCTCCCAAGTAACTGGGAGGCTGAAGTAACACGCCACTATGCCCGGCTAGTTTTTCTATTTTTAGTAGCGGTGTCATTCTTGCTTAGGCTGGTCTCCAACTCCTGAGCTCAAGTAATCCACCCTCCTTGACCTCCCAGAGTGCTAGGATTACCACCACTGCACCGAGCCAGATGGAGGCTTTTGAATCCCATTTATTGGTTGACGACTCCCAATTGTATGTCTTTAGAAAAGCCTTCTCTTCTGTCTTCCAGATTCTCATAGCCAAATGACAGTTCAACTACATTAAGGTTTTTCAGAAACATTTGCTTTGATGAATGATTAAATGAATAAAGAAGTTAATTAATATCCAATAATTAATAAGGATTACCATGTAGATTAAAAAGGAGAATTAATGTTATTTCTTCAAATACACAGTTATGAAAGTTTTGACATACACAAAAATCAAGAAGTGTAAAATTCTTGCGGATGAAACACATGAAGTCCTCCCAGCAACACCGATAAGCAAAGCAAGTTGAAACTTGTGCGGATGAATCAGAAAGGATGCTGCTGACTGTATTTCTTAGAAGTGAAATAATGGACCGTAACACAGTCTCAAAACTTTTGTAGTGACCCACACAATTGTATGTTAAAAGAAGACAAACTTTTATTCTCTCTAAGAAAGTTTTTCATCAATCATAAATTCCTGTCATGGAACTCCCACATGTTCTGCGTTGTCTTAAGACCTTAAGTCTGTGACTTTGGACCTTGTAGTCCTATAGCTCCTTGTTTATACCTCTCATCTTGTTCTCTTTGTATTTTAGTTACATAGAGGCCTAGCAAGCTTTTTAATTTTATGGTAAGGTCTCTAAGAGCATAGACCAAGTTTTGTTTATTTTGCCAGCGCATGGAGCCTAACACTAAGCTGTATACATAATCATGTAATAACCGCTGCTCTGTTGAGAATGAACAAATTTAGGTCCCAGTTTCAGATATTCTCTATTCCAACTATTTCATCCCCTCATTTGATAATAAATAGGTCTGTCCATTTCCTTGCTTAATAATAAAAATGCAAAGTGTTGAGATAAAATATTTCTGGTAGCTAATCAATATTCCTGTTATCAATTACCCATGTTATCAATTACCATGCTAGATTATGTTATGCCTTAACTGCATTCCCTGTTCTGTAGTATATGGAATATGTGTTGTGCAAAGGAGTAATTGCTTGTGTTCATACATAATAAGTAGGTTGGGGAATTTGTCTGATGGTATAACTTAGTTATTAATAGTGATCATCAAGTGCACGTTTCAAGTTCAGAACCTCATTGGCCTTTGGGGAGTCAGCGTCTCAATTTCAAGGAAAATTTAAACCTTTCCTTTCATGTTTTCCTGTTCATTTAAGTCTGTCAACATAGGAGATTTTGTGTCGAAGAAGAAAGAGCTAGAGGCTAATTAAAGGACTGAGAGTAGGTTTCATGGCCCTCTGGTTTCTGTGCAAATGAGTGATGAATTAAATGTAAATGAGTCAGAAACACACCTTAGGTTAGGGTTTTCTTAAAATTGTGCTAAAAAATATGTAACAAATTTAATATAACCATTTTTAAGTGCGCAGTTCAGCAGTGTTAAGTGTATTTGCATTGTTATGGAGCAGATCTTCACAACTTTTTCAACTTGCAAAACTGAAACTTTATACCCATCAAACAGCAACTCCCCATTCTTCCCTCCCTCCACCCCTGGTAACCACCATTCTCCTTTCTATAAATTTAATAATTTAGTGGAACCGCATAACACTTGATTTTTGGTGACTGGTTTCTTTCCTTCAACATATTGTCCCCAGGGTTCACTCATGTTGTCTCATGCAGCATGATTTTATTCCTTTTTGAGGATGAATAATATTTCATTATATGCATATACATCACATTTTATTTATACATTCACCAGTTTGTAGACATTTTGTTTGCTTACATCTCTTGGATATTATAATTTTCTTTTTAACTAAGTGTATTTGAAAATATAAATATCCCAGATCAGTTCCATTTTCAATTTTCCCTCTCTAAAACAAGAATATTTTAATACATTTGAAAAAATTTTAAGACTTTGTCACTTAAGTCTTCTTACATGAGATTATTATCCTCTGACAAAAATGGTACCACATCTTTTTTTAGACAGAATGATGTTGTGAAATCCAGTGTGAGGAACATTTAAAACTCTGAAAACAGGGTGGCAGGTGGTAAATAGATTATGGAATTGAATGGCTCTTGACCTCCTCAATAACCACGGAAACTTTGGATAGAATTATTAAAACAAACTCATATCTTAAATAAGTCTATTTGAAATATATTTATTAGAGGTAAAGCTATGAATAGTACTTTTGTTTTAACACTCTCGTAAGTAGAATTTGTTGTGATGTCTTAAATTATTCCATGACCTCTGTGGCTCAGAGGTCTGTACCAATGAAACATCAATGCTTTTTTACATAATTAAGATCTTTTCTAAGAAGAATTTTCAAGGGTTTTGAATATGCATGTAAAAATAAGTCCTAGAATTATTTTATAATAATTGCAAACATATCTTTCAATTTTTCTACATTCTGAAAATTGATAATGAACATAGCCATCTGCCCTGCCTCGAATTTTCTGAAGATGAGGTTCATTAATTTAACTCCCGGTTATGGTTCTGTGTCAACTGTGTTGATGTATGCATCTGTAAACATCATCTTCCACTTTTACTCTTCTTTCTCTGCTCTTTCCCGACAGGGCTCATGTTATCCATAAACTGGCAACATGTGTGTAGCTGTGGAAATTACTAAATTGCCAGCATCAGAAAAAGCTATTGCTCTGTTAATTCAGACTGAGTCACTCACTTTCTCTTTCTCTGTTTACTTTAGATGATTTCTTTAAAGAATTGATTTCTTTAATTCCTTTTTTTAAGCTGATTCATAATTCATTTCACAATTTCTTACCCCCTGCCACGTTTCTTTACTTATCAATCTATGTATGAAATAATATTCAAATTTTAACCCAGCTTGATTTTGTTCACTGTGCTTTTTCTTTTTGATTTTGTTTTCAAGGCAGTTAAAAACTGTGGATTTAAGCTCACAATTTTTTAAAAATCTGATCTGATTGACCCCTCCAAATTTCTGTCTTTTGTCCTAGCTCTTAGTTTAGCCCTAAAAATGAAATATCTACTATTTATGTTGTTAGAAATTTGAAAGTAAATCCTAAGTTCAAATAATATGCACAGTTAATTCTAGCTGATTCCAGATTTATTGAAAAAATACCTATGAGGTTCTCCCTCTCCCCATAATGTTTCTACTTTACCCAAAGAATCTCACAACAAGAATAAATAAAAGGTTACTTGTTGCAAACTGACTGCCATGTACCATGATCTTTCTCCCATTTTGACGTCGTATTTCACTGAGAAATTCTAGGTCTTTCCTATTTGGTTTTACTTTTTCTATGTGATCAGAAAAGGTTCTACCTGGCCAGTATCAAGGTGCTCCTGGTAATTGAAATAAATAAAGAAATCACTTTTTAAATTGTGTAAAAATCTTCCTTCCATGTCTCTGGCCTGACAAAAAGCACAAGTCCTGAAAACAGAAAACTCTACAACCCTAGCTAAATAGTACCATTGCTAAGGTGTAAGATTTGGAAGCCAATACCTTACACAGAAAATTAGAGTAAACAAACTACCATAGAAATACAACTAATTAAATCTCTATTCTACAAACTTCGAACCGAAGCTTATAGAAAAGAGAGCTTGAGAAGTCTTTGTAGTAGGTATTAAACATTCTGACATAAGAAAGTGACCATTCTGGCATATCTGTGTTAGAAAATAACAGTGGAGGGTGGAGCCTGTGACTCAAAGGAGTAGGGCGCCGGCCCCATACGGTGGAGGTGGCAGGTTCAAACCCAACCCCGGCCAAAAACTTAGAAAAGAAAGGAAAAGAAAGGAAAAGAAAGGAAAGGAAAGGAAAGGAAAGGAAAGGAAAGGAAAGGAAAGGAAAGGAAAGGAAAGGAAAGGAAAGGAGAAGAAAGGAAAGGAGAAGAAAGAAAAAAAGAAAATGATAGTATAGGGCTCCAAGACAAAGAAAGGCAGAACAAGACCTAAACTACAGAAAAGAGAACATTCTCTGAGCAACGCGGGGCTGATTCCTCAGTGTGAAGAAAATGGGAGTTAATATAGGAAACATACGGCCCATTATTCATGTAATTATGCTTGTTAACTATAAACTATGTGAGATTTTCATCCCATATTATAAATTGAATAATTAGTTTTCCCTTTTCATGTACACATTAAATAAATATATATTGAGGAACCACAGAGGTGTCAGGCATGGACCTACACTGGTGAAAAGAGCCTGGGGTCTTACGGTACGCGGCAAAGAAGAGACAGTGCTGTGTGGTCAGGACAGTGCCCCTTGGGGACAGGAAGTGGCACCATTTATCTGGATCCTGGTGGGCAGAAGAAATGATTGTAACTGAGAACAAAGGAGGATGAGATTACAGGAAGCCAGGAGAGAAGGTTCCAGGCAGAGGCCTGTGCTAAATTTTGAATGAAACAAAAGTTCAGTGAAATTTTTATTTTTATTATAAAACCCTAAAGTGAAAAGGTTCTGTGCTATTCTAGAAGGCTTTCTGAACTGAACAAATGTCAACTGTGATTTCGTCACGATCTGACGGTGGGGCTGGATGGGGTGTGCTGTGTCCCTTCAGCATTTGGCCTTGGGTGAGCGTGTCCTGTAGTTTGTCGGCACTATGTTTATTCTGTGTGGTGCTGGAAGTTGGAGCCACCATCTGGAAACACAGTTCTTGGTGTCAGGGGCACACAGTGAGTTAGTGCACCCAGTAGCTTGGATGAAAATATGTCGTATAAAAGGCTCCATGAAACACAAATGTAAAGTTATACACAAAGCACCTCTTCCCTTCATAGGCCGTGGGGGCTACTGCTGCAAGTCTGATCCACAAG
Organism: Loris lydekkerianus; assembly: GCA_963574355.1. NCBI lineage: Eukaryota > Metazoa > Chordata > Mammalia > Primates > Lorisidae > Loris > Loris lydekkerianus. Next base: position 11,249 of record CAUYPK010099761.1, on the reverse strand, counting down.
GTGCAGAGAACAGCGAACCTGTGAGCTCGGTCTGCTGCACTTTCTGCTACCGCCCGATCCAACACCGGATGATGCTGAAGGAGGCCCAACCGGAGGATGCTCGCCTCCTGCCCTCTGCTCCAGCCAGCGTCGGCAAATTTGCTCTTTAAAGGACCTGCTGGCAGATATCTTAGGCTTTAGCTGTCCCGTCGTAGGAACACAAAAACAGCTATAGAGCAATTAACGTGACTGTGTTCCAATAAAACTGAATTTACAAAAACAAGTAGTGGCCCAAAGGCTGTGGCTGGTCAGCCCCCACTCCCTACAGTCCCGCAAGGCATGCTATGTGGCCTCGCCAAGGCAGATGCTGCTGCCTTGGCTTAGAATGCCTGTTATCCCTCTTTCTGCCCAACTAGGTTTTAATCATTCTTGAGGTTTTAGCAGAGGTCATTTTTTTAAAGGAAGAAGCTTCACTGATGCCCAAATCTGATGGCCCTCCCCCTGCTGCAGAGCACTGGCTGACTCTGGCCGCTTGGGGACTTGCTCTCTGCAGTCCTGAGTGTGAGCACTGGGAGGACGGGGCTCTGCTGGCTTTCTCTCAGCTGTTGCCCTAGCTAGTACCACTCCGTGCCTGGGACTGAGGAGGGGCTTAGGGAATGTTTGTTTAATGCTTAATGAATGAAATTACTTAGACCGTCCTTACTTTGTCAGGATAGTAAATCTAGCTGGTGGAATTTGTCCAAGGCTTGTAGTTTATGAACCATGTCACGGGTTACTATGTTGTAACAAAGCAAAGGTTTAATTGTATGTCAGCTCCAGTAGCATCCAGAGGGCTGCTGCAACAATCGTTTTAACCCCCCTCAACATAGTTAAGAATGCCATTTGGCAGTCTGTGACCGCTAACAACTTTGTCTCTCCTGCCCCTAACCCCCAAGCACTGCTTTGCTGTCTCAAGGCAGAGAGGATGAGTGCGGCTCTGGCCCCATCAGTGTCTCCCATTCTTTTAAGGGGGCGCCCAGCACAGTACTATTTGAGCTCCAGTGTTTGGCAGAATTTTTGGTGAACTATCTCTTTCCTTCTTGTTATCTTATTATCTCCCCAGGAGCCAGAGAAGGACATTAGATTAACCTGGAATCAGAATCAGATGGAATCAGAGTTAACTCCTGCACCAAGACTAACGTTTTGTTACTGGCTCCAAATTGTTGTGCTCAGCCCTTGGGAAGAGCTATTTCCCAGAAAGCTCCTCCATCCCTCTCAGGCACGCACTTAAAGGGGCCTGATCCCCAGTTTGTCAGCACACCAGACGTCACTTAGAGTCTTATCCAGAGCAAGTTGGAACATTGGGCATGCTTTTCCCTCTTCCACTTTCAGGGGAGACAGTGACTATTAACAAGTATTTATACACAGTTGTCTGTGTGCTGAGTACTTACCATCTGTAAATGATTTTGAGATAGTAACTTAGACCCTCATGGCAATTCTATTGCATTGTCTTTATTTTACCAAGGAAGAAACTGAGGCACCAAAATGTGAGTTACATTGTCCAAGGTCACATGGCTAGTCATTGTGGAGCTAGGAACTGAATTCAGACAATCTGATGCTGAAATCTAGAGGCTAAAGCCATTGTGCTGGTGCTGCGATTGCTGACTCCTGCCTCACCCCACCCCACCACCAGCCTGGTAGAATTGATCGCCCCCCAGCCGACTCACTCCCCTCTCCCGGAATCTCAGATAACGGGAACAAAGGAGGGTGGGAAACGCGTAACAGTGCATAGCTTACGGTAGAGAAATGTTCAGACCACATTAGATTTTAGGCGATGCTATCTCTGTAATAAGTAGAATATTCTAAATTCAGGATATTCCGAGCTTTGAAAATCATGAGTGAGATGGAAATGCCCTTGAATAGCTCCGCCACTTTCTCCTCACAAAGAGCTCGTTGGGAACACTGGAAGGACGCTCTTATTCGCTAAGTGGTTTTCACTGTTTGAGTCTGAAGTAGAATTTTACCCACAAATGGATATTTTCCTTAAAATTGAAATCAATTTATAAAATAATGCAGAGAATGTAAAGCCTCTTGCTGGTTTTCCCAGTGAGAAAGCAGCAGAGACCAAGCAGCAAAATATGACCACCCTGCTGGATTTAGGCCAAGCACGCCCTTCATTTTTCTATGAGAGACACCTGTGGTGACCCTCCCTAGTCTATGCTGCAAATGAAAATAAGCAAAGTTGTAATAATAAGTTTGAGGGACTTCAGGGTGACCCAAGAACTAGCCACTGTGCATCTGAAGATGGTCCTGTCTATCCCGGTTGCTTTGTGAAAGTGGTCTTCATTCCAGACTTGATAGAATTAGCTTACACAGATAACTTGCCCATCTTTCAATTTAAACATTTTGTGATTTGAACTTTTGCCTTTTTAGGTTTTTATATTCAATGGTTAATTCTTAATTGAAAAAAATCATTCCTTTTTTGCAATGGGAGTATCTCCATCCTAAATCATGCTCTTCCTCCCTCAAAGAAACTGTTTTTTCCCAGACTCATAGGGATTAACATATTTTTTGTGAGGTCATCAAAAGGGGCTTGTTCAGGGGCAGCTGAAGTCAATATGGCAATAAATTGAGAAATCAAATTCTTTCTTTTCATTTTTACAAGACTATTGTGGATGAGATGAACCATCACACTTTTGGCCCCAGAAACTGATTTATATAAAGAATAGAAACTGTTTTGGAAAAGTTTGTTTTCCCACTAATAAAGCCAGTTTTTTACTATGTAATGAATCCATTCACCTGCCCACCCACCCATTTATTCATCCATCCATCCATCCATCTTTTTATCTGTCCGTCCAATCTGTAATTCCAACCATCCACCCCCTTGTTAACACATACATTTGTTCTCTGCCTTATTTTTCCTGTTTAATCTGTAATCTTTTCCTATTCCGTACAACTTTTTTACTTTGCTTATTGTCTGCTTTATACATTGGAATGTAAATTCCCTTAGGTCAGAAATGCCAGTCCATTTTGTTCATGGTGTATCTCCAGCATCTAGAACAATACTGGGCAATCAATGATAATAAATGTGAGGAATACTGAATGAATTTTTATTAGATAAATATTTATTTAGCATCCACTATATTGAGAGCACTATATTGAGTGCCAGAAAGGATCTAAGATGAAAGAGATGTAGATCTCACTGTCAAGGAGATTTCCAGGCGAAAAAAGTCATCGCCAAAATTTATCTTTTTAATGGCATCACGATATGGGGGGAAAGTTGTTTCCACATGAAAAATGAAGCAGTGGTGTTATTTATACTTCTACCTGAGAGAAGGCTTTCCCTAAGGAAGTGACATATGAGACAGACTTTGACTAAGGGCAGGATTTGGAAATGGGGAATTGTGGAACCGTGTTCTAGAAAAAAAGTGACAATAGGAATTAGCAAGTGGAGGGGGAAGTGCAGGTTTGTAGGAGACAGAAAAACAATTCGTTCTGTTTAGGGGAAGATAGTTATGGAAGAGCTATTGGACAGGATAGTTGGGTCAGATTAGGGTGGATTTGGACGTCATCTGATGGTGAGTCTGAGATTCCCTTTCTGGTACCTGTACCTCTCTGTCTCCCCTGCATTACAAAATTTTAGTGAAAAGCTTTTATGCTTCCTGTTTTCAGTTTCAAAGCAGCGATGTGGCGGTTCAGTGTGCCGGAGCCTGGAGAGAATCCGGTCTGAAATGCAGATTTACACTTTGATCTACATTTTGTAGGTCAACAAGCTCAGTCTCTTGGCAGTAATTACAGAGCTCACAAGGATGTTGTTCTTGAATAATTTATCTACTAACTAGCCACAAACAAGCTCTCACCATTCTGCTACTCCTGCTTTTCCTGGGGGAGCTCTCACCGTCCCCAGTTTGATTGTCCCCGCTTCCTAGGGACTTCTTCAAAGTTGATCTGCGGTGTGGATTCCTACCTTCACAGACATTTAGCTTGCAACCCAGAACTTCGTAATAAAAGGGAATATATTTTCCACTCCTAGCCTCAGTTAGGGAGGACACCAAAAAAGTGTTTCTGTGTTGGCGCGTGAGCCTGTCGAATGTGTCCCTGTCTGTAAGTGCACGTTGGCACGAAGAAGTGGGGACAGCAGGTTTCAAGTGATGGGAGAAAGAGACTGATTAGGAGTTCTGCTTAGGCAGACAGCAGTAAAGAGGCCTGCGTAGTCTTTGCCTCAATCTTTTCAGTTTGGGTTTCTTTAATTTAAATTTGTATTCTTTATTGACCAATAATAATAGTATATTTTTAAGGGGGACTATCGAATATTTTGACAAACACACACACACACACACACACACACACACATTATTTTGCAGCATTATTCACAATACCCAGGACAGCTTGGGGGGTGTGATGGAAAATTTCCCAATTTCAGATCTTCTGGTATGTTTTATCATTTCCCCCATTCTCAAATCCTTTGCCTTTCAGTTTCTTTCCCTCTCAGTTCATGCCACCATAGTTTCATCTTTTCAGATACCCAGAATTAAAACCTCAGTGTCAATAGGAAAAACTGGTTATAATGTAATTTATTTTAAATAAATCGAAGTAATTTATTTACTTAACAAAAATTAAAATGCAGTATTTAATTAGCCCCGAAGGCCAGCCCTGACTTCCATGGCGCGGCGCGGGTATCTGTTCTTGGAGTTCCTCTTCTCCTGAATATTCTAAATTCTCTTCTCCTGCTATTTTCCCTCCTATCTCTTGAATAAATTCTGAAATGGGTATAATATCAAATACTGATCAGAGTGGGCACTTCATACATCGTGCTGGATGTAGCCAACATTTCTCCTTACAACAGTGATCAAAGTTTTTTTTGCAATGACGTCCCTGATCAGACCAGCTAGACAGGCTCCTGCCTCCTCTACCCTCCTGCAGTAACAAGTCTAACAGGGACAACACCTTGACACCATGCTTTTTTTTTTTTTTTTTTTTAACCACTGGTGTGACTCTAATGGCTGTGGCTTAGAAGTGTCATCATTTGTTGAAAGAGGTCAGGTTAAGTAGCCAAGCAAACCTGGGTTAAAATATGACCGTGGGGCTAGGTGCCTGCAGCTTGGGAATTAGAGTGCTGGCCCTGTGCATCAGGGCTGGTAAGTTTAAACCTGCCCTGGGCCTGCTTAACAGGAAAAAAAAAAAAAAAGCTAGAATATGACCTTAGTACTTACTTAATAGCCTGGGACATTGTCACTTGACCCTGTTGGGCCTTCTATTTAAGAAATAATAGGTAATAACTATCTTTCAGGGTTCTTGTGGGAAGTAAAAGTAATATGTTTAAGGCACACACAGACACACACAGTGTGGGACCTGGTAAGTATTAAGTATTTGCTGATAGTTTTTTGGCCTGTTATTCTTTTTTAAATTAATAATAAAATGGAGGATTCTCAAAGACAGAAGTTGCCCTTTATCCACCTTGGAAGGCAGTGGTGTGAACGCCGCACCTGGAGCTCCCTGGCCTTCAGCTTCCCGCTGTAGCAGCTTCCTTTAGAGTCCTGCCTGCTGGCACTGAGGAAGGGGAAAAGGCATCTCCAATAGATATTTTGTTCTCTAAACCATAGGGTTAGTTCTATTAGCTAGTGCTCAGTCTATGGAAGCTAAATGTTTGCTTTGTTTTCCAAAGTCAAGCTAAGAGAAATAAATGTAGGTTTGATAACCACAAAGTCCTGCCTAGAAAGAGGGTGCTCTGTTTTCTTTTCCACCCCCTGTCCCAAAGCATTGGAAGAAAGGCTGAAATGTGTTTTCTACCCCCTTCCTATCCCCACTGTTCTTTTATTCTGGTGTGTGGTACAGATGACATTAGGATGGAAAGGAACATTCCGGGGTGCCCGACTGCCTGCGTCCAGGGCCCACATCAGCATTTCTAAGTCCTTTCTTGTGATTTATGTCACTTATGACCACTGCTGGGTAGAGAGAAGGAAAGCTCACACATTTTGCAGCTCGCCAAGGTAAAAGAGAACTCTTTCGTCAAGGTAATAATAACACTGAGCACTTCTATAAAGCTTTTTATCTTCAAAGTGCTTTCCAAACATTAGCTAATTAAGAAGTCTGCCCAATGAGCAGCAGCTGTTGAAAAAATAACTGTGATGCTTGGGTGTATTAAAAAAAGGGAGCAAACACACTAGGACATCCTATATCAGGAAGCTGTAGCACTCTGTCTAATTTGTTTGCTTCACCTGGTGGAATAGATCAAATGTTACAATAATTCTGCCCCATAGATTAATAAGGGTTAGGGGTGTGGCCGAGCCTTGCATGTCATGGAATATTGAGGAAGAGAAAGAGCCAAAAAAAAAAAAAAGCTTCATTACCTAATTTTTATTAAACCTTCTTAATCATCACAGGCACACACAAAACAAATAAAACAGACGTCTGACACGTAAACACAGATGCTCTTAGAAGAACCATTTGCAGGACAGGGCATTCTCGTTCATTCATTCAAATTTACTCAATAAATGTGAATTGAGCGCTTACTAGATACTGGAGACATACATGTAAAAAACTACACAAGGACAGATGTAAAGCTATTGCGGATCTGTCAAGGTGCGTGTTATTTACCTATCATCCCTTTATTTTACCCAAATATTGTCACACACATATTAAATTCAATCAGCATTTTTGTTTGTTGACTCATTGGCAGAAATGAACTAACATAGCAGAGCAAGAGCTGAGCTATGATTCTGGTAAAGAAAACAAAGTTAATAATCAAAACATGCTTTTTGTTGTGATTTTCTACATGAGGCCTCGGGAAGAGGCCGTCTTTTCTTTTTCTTATTTTTCAAAGCGACGTTCATTGAGCTATACACACTATTCTGTTTAAAGTACCTGTTTCAGGTCTCAAATTCCATGGAAGTAAGAGGAAGGGTGAGTGAAGAATAAAGGAAGAGGGATCATAGGAATTTAGAATCTAAGCCCCTCCCCCATTAGCGTTTACACCATGCTCCGTACACCTGTGTAGACCTCCTCGAGGCCCCTTGGAGCATCCACCGTGCACTGTGGGGAAGGGGAAACTGGAGTCATGCTTTCCATGGAGCTGCCTGTCAAAAAGGGGTTTTAAGAAACATTACTTCAGGAGAGTGAGTCCTGAAAGGGATGGCAGGGAAATGAAATAAACAAGAAGAAAAGGTGTTCTAGATGTTGGGAGACAACAGAGATGGCAGGTGATCCTAGATTGGAGAAAAATGATCCAGGGAAATTATGAGCAGGTTCTCCTTTGCTCATCTAGAGGTGGAAAAAAAATAACAAGAAACCAAATGATACAGAGCTAAGGCCACATCATGGAGATAAACAAGTGTCTGCTCAGCATTTCCTAAGTTCACGGTTTAGTTCACCAGAAAGGGATTGAGAGATCTGGGCCCGACCCCAAACACCCGGGACGAAGGGTTGGTTTTTGAGGTAGGGGTTGTTTATGTGGTAAGGCGTGGAGCTGACATGGTAGAAAATACCAATTTGGCAATCGTGGGCTCACTCTGGAGCACCGCTTATGATAGGAAATAAACCAAATGGCTGGTTTTTCTTGGATCATGTTTCTGTGTGAAAGAAGGATTAATTAAGTAAATCAGGATTTATTCATATAATTGAATACATCTATCCCAACAAGGAGCTGAAAGCTCTAATGAAAATAAATAAAGGAAGGTGAGGGGAAAGTGTGTGTCATGTTAAAACTTGAGTGGCAACTATAGGTTCCTATGTGTGTGCGTCGTACATGGTTGAATGTGAAGAGGCTGGAGACGAACTCTGGAAGGGTGTGCATGAAAATACCACGTGGTCACTGCAAAACAGGAGGGTCAAGGGACTGGGAGACAGAGGTAGATGGGAGACCGGGACTTGTCAGTGTTTATTTCCTCCTTCTGTCTCTTAAAAAAAAAATATATTCTACCTTTTTATTTGAGTTAATTGTAGATTCACACACAATTGTGAGAAATAATCTAGAGAGATCTCATATAACCTTTCATCCAGTTTCCTCCAATGGCAACTTCATGCATAAATATGGTTTAATGTACTTAGAAATGACTGGAACGTTGACATGAGTGCAATCTATTGACCTTAGTTAGATCTCACCAATTTCACACATGTATGGGTGTGCAAGTGCGTGTGTGGGGGGAGTTTAGGGCTGTGCGGCTTTATCACGTGTTTAAGTTTGCATATCCAGTACCACTGTCAAAACATGGAACAGTTCTGTCACATGGAGTCATATCCTGCCCTTCTATACCCACAGTCAGCCCCCTGCTTCTCACCCCTCCTCACCCTGGACAGCCACCGTGCTCCACAGCCATCATTTTGTCATTTCAAGAATGTGCATGAAAGGTATCATACAGTCTGGACCTCTGAAGATTAGCTTTTTGGGAGTCCATGTTTACATGTACTGTTTTGGGGTCTATCCCTTTGAACAGTTTTCTCTTCAGATAGTGGTTGCTTTAGGTATTCTAATATAGATCATGTATGAATTCTCAAAGTCTACTAGTGTTATATTCACTTTGTCACTTTTTGGGTTGCTTTTTCTTACCTATAAGTTAAATTTTAAAAAATAAAGAAAACTAATAAACCAAAACACTAAATAAAGAAAACTGACACCCAAAACAAATAAAAACTCATCCGGGTGCAATGAGACGGTCGGTGGGAAAAGCAGTGAAGATTTGAAGCTCCTCAGAAGGAATGGCTCCAAGAAATCTTGAATAACAAGAAACATTCAATCAAATTTTTCCAGATCATGCCTGAAAAATGAAAATTGGGAGCTATCTAGGACCTCAGAGGCATGAAGCACAGAAAGCCACATTGCTGAGTACCTTTGGTTCTTGTGACCTGCCCCTTGCCACCTGGGGGACCACATTTCATTTCTATTTTTTATTTTATTTTATTTATTTTTTTCATTTTCATTTTATTTATTTATTTATTTATTTATTTGTTAGTTTATTTTTGCAGTTTTTGGTCGGGACTGGGTTTGAACCCTCCACCTCTGGTATATGGGGCTGGCGCCCTACTCCTTTGAGCCACAGGTACCTCCCCACATTTCATTTCTAAACTTTCTAGGTCCCAACTGTAGGAAGAGGTTTAACAATGGAACCCACCTCCCAGAACTGTCGTGAGGATTTGTAATGTGTGTAAAGTTCTTAGTGTCATGTCTGACATGTAGAAAACTCAAACCAATAATTGCCATTGTGTTATGAACTTTCTGCTGGGTGTCTACCAGGGTCGCCAGGGTTGCATGTGCACAATGACGTGGTGCCATTTCTCAGGATGAGAAGGTCATGTCTCAGACATGTTTGTAGACCCTGAAACTATTCACTCCTCTGGCTCTGGAGGGCCATCTCCTTTCTGCTTTTTTCCCATTAGCACCAAATTTTACTGTCACTGTACTTGAGGTGAAAAGAGCTTATAATGCCAGGGGTCTTGGCTCATTTTTCTACCTTAGAACGATGACTTTGGTATTTGGTTTGTGAAATAGTAGTTTGCACAAGGAAAACAAAGAGAAAAGAAAAAAAGTTGGCTATAGAGAGATTCCTAGGCTCACTGTTTGGGAGGCTGATAGAAAGTTGTCAGAACTGGTAACACTGTCCGTAGCAGGAAGAAATATGACCCATCTTTTCCATCTTTCTATGAATCCCTGTTGGTAAGTTTTTGGATAGAATCTCTTGCAGGGAATGGGTGATGCTTGCTTATTTTATGCAGGACCCAGAATATATGTAAATTATATTTAGAGTTGTTTTTTAAAGTGCTTTCTGTAGTATAAAAGATGGTCCTGGACCGATGGCACTTCACACAATCAGAAGGGCCATCCCAGGCTGTTCTAATGAGCACTTCCTTGGAACGGGCTTTCCATTTACTTCCCTCATTCCTAAAGTGATATACAATTTTCATGGTTTTATGGTGGAGACCCCTGGCTACATTTCTGACCAGCAGAAACATCAACACATTATCAGACCTATGAATGGTTTTCTCTCCTTGCGCCTCTTTCCTTTGTGGGTCCTGATCCTTTGTTTAAATAATTTTTCATTCATTTTGACTCTCTCTATATGTTTTACAAGGCTCGTTTCCTGTGCGTCTTTCCTATATTCCTCTCCCATCTTACTCTCCTCCAGACCCTGCTAAACCTCCCACCTTGAATTTTACTCCCAGGTTAGAGGTTTGGCCCTGTCTCCCCTTTTACTGAACAAACTGCAAAAAAGATTAATAGGAAGGGCAGTTTATAGTCAACAAGAAATAAAAAACTTGCAGCTGGTAGTACCATCTGTGCCTGTCGAACTGTGGCCAAGTAGTTTTCCATCGTGGAGAAGAGAATCTGCTAATGGCTTTTGGTTTGGGGTTACCGAGTAATGAGCCCGCCCTGGAGGAAGATTAGGAGAGCTGAGAGGCAGCTCGTTCTCTTTGTAACCATGTGATTCCTCTCCCAGAAAAACAGGCTAGTCCTGGCAAATGGTCAAATTTGGCATCTGAGACCAAAGCGTGGCCCCTGCATGTGTCCTTTCTCTCCTCGCCCATCTGCGTGATCAGTGTGTGCCAGGTGCCCAGCACATCACAGTGGAGTGGTGGAATCAGGAAAGACACTTAACAAAAAGAAAGCACTCACAGCAGGTCAGAAGGTACAGGAGATTCCTAAAGTTTCCTAGGTTTTTGGTGATGCAGAAATAGAAAGATTGTGGGGAGCAGCAGCAGGAGGAGGGGGGACGCCTGCTGGCTGCTTGGGCTGCCATACTCTTCTTGGTTGGGGAGAATCTGAGCTCTGGAAGAAGCAGGTGATGACAGCTGGGTCACGCCAACAACCTACATCAAGAAAAACACGCGAGGGGGCACTGGGAGGAGATCCCAAGAGAAGAGAAGAAGGGCAGAAGGGGACTTTTTTTTTTTTTAGGCAGAGTCTCAAGCTGTCATCCTGGGTAGAGTGTTGTGACATCACAGCTCACAGCAACCTCCAACTCCTGGGCTCAAGCCCCCCAACTCCTGCCTCCACCTCCCAAGTACCGTATATACTCGAGTATAAGCCAATGTACTCGGCTTATACTCGGGTCATACAGGTTATTTGATTTGGCGCGCACCTAATCAAATGCACGTAGTCTCCAGTCGTCTTCTGCCATCTGCTTGAGGGGGCGGTGCTTCAGCTCAGTCCACAAGCCCGGCTGAGCTGAAGAGGTAGGCGGCTGAACTGAACCGTATTCCACTGAACTATTTAACCCACAATATTTAATGGCACATTTAATTAAGTGAAAACCCCATTTAAGGCAGTAAAGTCTTGTAATTGATTCCTCAATTATTGT
>CAUYPK010099759.1:0-10169 GCA_963574355.1 Loris lydekkerianus | reverse complement strand
TACATAGATCATAAATGCATTTATGCCCATTTAAGTGTGTTGATTATTTGTACAAATTGGACTGCTTACATCATACTAATCAGCATAGCTTTCATCTCATTTACCCAATTATAGCATTAGGACATTTGTGTTCTACATATGATAGAACCAACTTGTACTTGCAATGTGCTCCATAGTTGTGGTTCCCCTACTACCCTTTACTATCCCTTCCACCTCCTCCCCTTCCCTCCTTCATCATAGGCTAAAGTTGGGTTTCATTTTTCATATGCCAGTCTGAGTGATTATATATTGGTTTCACAGTAGTACTGAGTACATTGGATAGTTTTTTTCCATTCCTGAGATACTTTACTAAGAAGAATATTTTCCAGCTCCATCTGTGTAAACATAAAGGAGGTAAAGTCTCCATTTTTAACTGCTGCATAGTATTCCATGGTATATATATACCACAATTTATTAATCCATTCATGGGTCGATGGGCACTTGGGCTTCTTCCATGACTTGGCAATTATGAATTGAGCTGCAATGAACAATCTGGTGCAAATATCTTATTGCCAAATGATATACACCTTTGGATATACACCTAGAAGAGGAATTGCAGGATCAAACAGGAGGTCTACATTTAGATCCCTGAGTGTTCTTCAAACTTCCTTCCAAAAGGAACACAGTAGCTTGTATTCCCACCAGCAGTTTTTGATGTGTCTGTGTCTGCTTTGGGACTCTCCTGCTGTAGGACTGTATATGTTGTATATTGTAAATACTGTACATATTTACAATGGAGGCTGGTGGAGATCTTCTGCTTACCTTTTTACCACAATAAAATATCCCTTCTGACCCCAGGAAGATTCAATTCAGGGACTGGGGAGATGGGGCTACAGAGTTTGGGTGCCTTCATGCCTCCATCTTGGACTTCCATTCACTACAGGTGCCTCTCCACTCCCCCACTACACTTTGACACTCTCCCTTTAACAGTCTAGTCAAATCTGTTTATTCCTTGCCTCAGTCCTTTCTTGGAGAGGGGAGTAGTGCATGAGTCCAGGTGTCTGTAGGCAGCCATATTGCTGACATCACCCAACTATAGCTCTTAAAATACAGTCTCTACCAGCGACACTGGATTCTGGGTGAAAGAACCAATCCCAGTCCAAATGCACTGATATCCTCCTGTAATACTAGCACTTTCAGAGGCCTTTGCAGGAAAATTGCTTGAAGGCGGGAGTTTAAGACCATCCTGAGCAAGAGTGAGTCTCCATCTCTACAAAAGATTTAAAAAATATCAGGGTATGATGGCCCATGCCTGTCATCCCAGCTACTTGGAGGCCTGAGGCAGGAGCTCTGGAGTTTGAGGTTGTAATGAACTATGATGACACCACGGTACTCTAACCCAGATGACAGAGCAAGACCCTGTCTCAAGAAAAAAAAAGAAAAGAAAAGAAAAGAAAAAAGAAAGAAAGAAAGAAAGGAAAAGAAAGAACTAGTCCCTATAAAAACAATCCTGATTTCCTTTCTTACTGGATCTTAAGGTGCATAATATTCTGACCACTGTATGAATTTCTTACTCTATCAGTCAATATTTTATCTACTATATCTTGAAACTTCCTGTTAGAATTTACATAGTTTCTCTAGGTCATAAATCTATTCATTATAAAGGAAAAGATGTTTTTGCTAAATGGCCCCTCATTTTCATGGATTACCAGGAGTCCTGGAATTGTTGTGACATGATCATCCCTTTTTGTGAAATTTACAAACAGTGAGATTTTTGAACAATCTTTCACTTAATAATGGCTCATAATAGTGTGTAAGTTTAAAGATTCAAAGCACCTTGATGTGCCTCTGCTTGTGAGGTATAAAGTAACTACAGAAAATAAAATAAGACTAACTAGACATCAAAAGATGTTCTGAGATGGCAAAACCAGTATAAGGCTAGCAGTATCAAACACCCAGCAGGGAGATGCCCACACTGACCCTGCAGAAGCTCTGCTGTCTGCTCTGACCCAAAGCATGTGGATAGTCTGCCCTAACATATCGTTTGGATCCTCTAGTACTGACACTTAACTTGTGTTTGGTTCATAATATGTGCCCAACTTCTGGATCCCAATCTTTGCTTTCCTCGTTTATAAAAGAAGGAAGGAGATAATATCTGTTTTACAGTGCTATTTTTTTTTTCACAGTGCTATTTTGAACATGAAATGGTATAATGGACATGCAAAGGCTTTGTAAGCTATTTATTTGAAACCTGTGCATACTTTTTATTGTAACACCCTTTATGATCTAAGCTCACATGAATTTTCTAGTTCTATATTCTACCAGACTCCCTGGCATATGTTAGGTTCTGGCCAACCTTGGCTTCTCTTCCATCCCTTAACTCAATTTGCAATTTCTGTTAGATCAATAACCACAGCAAAAATTGGGTAATAAGCTTTCTAAGAAATTACTTTGAATAAACAAACAAATAAGACCTCAGGGTTATATTATTTTGTCTACTAATTCTTTTAAATTCTTAATGTAACAGAAAATCCTCTTGCTTTATGAATAGTTTACATCATAAAAACATCTTTTAATGGACACAAATTTATTTAATGAAGCTAAAAAAAAAACAGAAAAAAAGAAGGTCTGTCAAAATAGAAACAAACAAATGAAAATTTTAATATTAGGTTAATTTCACTTTTTACATTCCTGCAACTATAACAAAAGTACCAGGAAGTATACTTGCTTAAAGTTTGGTGTGTATCCCATGGGCTAGAATCGTGGTGGTTGCAATGGGGGATTACTTCTAAAAATTTAAATTCTTAGCTTTCCCCAAACCTTCTGAATCAGAATTTCCAAAAATATTGCCATAGAATCTGCATTTTAGCATTTTTTTCCCAGGTAAACTTTATGCAAACTATAATAAAAAATACTGCACAGACATTGTCCCAATCTTCTGAAGACTAAAAAATAACAACATGGTGGAGTAAGCAAAGGTCATGGAAAATATCAGTATAAGTGGGATCAGCACCATCGTTCTTACTGTAGTTTTAAAGAACCACATTTTCCGTAAGCTCTTCTGTATCTCTTGATAAACTCTTACATGGTAATGAAACTTTTCAAGGTCATTCCCTTGACGACACAGCTGGAGCAGTTTTTTCTTATCTTCAGGCTGAATATTCTGATATTGTTATTTATTTTTATTTTATCTTGTTATAAAAACAATTCGATCTGTCTTGCAAAATTTACAGTCTATGTCAATATAACATGGATGGATGAGAAAACAACCCTAAGAAAATAAAACCTACGGGTGGGTGTGTGTGTGTGAGAGAGAGAGAGAGAGAAAGAGAGAGAGAGAGAGAATTTTTGAGATAAAATACTATTAAAAGTAGGAGTTATTTGTCTTTTAGTTTTTGATTCAACCTAAATCTTCCCTGTGCAGGGTGTTACAATAAAAAGTATGTCCTTCAAGTTGACAGAAGGTAAACTCATATCTCGACTAGTGGAGAAAGTGGTGTAAAGCTTCTCTTGAGAAAAGAGAATGGACAAATAAAGATTTCTCATCCTAGACAAAAGAAAACAACCTAGGAAGAGAGCCAAAAAAGAAGATTCCAAGGAGAGAGATGGAAAGTAATGCCAAGAGCTAACACATAAAAAAGATTTAGAGACCTGACTAATTAAAAATTTAAAAGCTTTCTTTGTCAAAAATATCATAAACAACCCAAATGTTCTAAGATAGAGGACAGGTTGAAACAATCTAACTGCATTTGCTGTGTAGGTGAGAATTTGCTGAGCCAGAGCTAACTTGGCTGTTGAAGGTTAAAGATCAAGTTCAAGGTTACCTACCCAACAATTAACTGGTAGCCAAGAAGTGAGCTGTCTTCTCTTTGCTCCATGGTACATGCTTCTAACTACCACTTCTCTTTTTTACATTTTCCTGGTATTTATCTATTTCATTCTACTTTAAAGCTTTATTATTTCTATCCTGCATTATTTGTATAATGGGGTTTTTATATTCAATATCTTATTAAATTATTTTGTTGGCAGTCTAGTGTTCCTGGAATAAATAAATGAATATTCAAATTGGTGATTTGGGCATATGGACTTTAGTTTTGATGATTCAAAGCTATATTATATTCTTAATTTGTGAGTTTTTTTCATATCTTCTTTTGGATTTTCAGTCAATAAAATAATAGTTTGGAAAAATAATTATAATTCTGTTTCCCTTTTTCTAACAAGTAAACTTATTTTTTTATACCTCATGTCTACACTAGAATTTCTGAACTATGTTCAATAATACAGATTTTTTATATCCTTGTTTGGTCCATCAATAAGAACGCTGCTATTGGTTTCATGCTAAAAATGTGCTAATGTTTTTAATGGGTTTTTCCCTGCTTTAAACCGCTGCAGTGAAGTGGCTATTCTCTATTGCCTTGAGCACGCATTCTTTCATTCTTGGTTTTATGATTTTATAATAGGAATATATAAATGTTGAATTTTTCTGGCTACATTTTCAGCACATATCCCTTATGGTTTATATTTTCTTTGTGATGCAGGTAAAGGGTATTAAAGTAAATGTTGACATCATTTGATGTCTTGATGTTAACTTACATTCCTACTTGGTATGAACACTGTATAGCTGTGACAGTCAATGTCAATATAGTAATTTTAACTTTGGTTTCTAGACTCACAAAAACCCCATGCGACAAAAAACCAGTGGAGGGAGGTTAAATGACCTGCCTAAGGCCACATCAAGTAAATGGCAGAGCTGGAACTTGAAACCCAAGCTGTCCGATTTCAAAATTTGTGTTCTTATTTTTCCACAACCTTTTGCTGTGAGTAATTGTTTAATAGGGGGAGTGGAGTGGGAAATTGAGCCTCTTGTCCAAAAGCTTCAGTGGTCTCTATAGGAGTCATTGCCTGTGGTAGAGGGAAGTAGCAACCTCGAGGAAAGGGTGAAAGTTTGGAGAAAGTGCTGTGGGGACAGAGAAAGGAGTTGATGGATGTCAACTTGCCGGATGTCAAGCAGACTTCACTCATGGATGCGGTGGACTGTATGCAAACAACCGAAGGCCATGCACTTGCAGTTTGCATAGATCCTAGCGTCAGATTCAACTTGGATTAACAGTTTACTTAGCTCGAAGTAATACAAAAACCAACACCGACGCGGGTCCTTGGCAGAGCTCCCGGTTCCTCCCTCAGATCCGTGGAGACAGACTGGTTGCCGGGGCCAGACTGGGGAGCAGGAACAGGTCTGAGTGGGCCAAAAGCTCTGCGTGTTCCCCACTACCAAATGCTGTCACATATGCCTTCCTGGCACGCCTGGCCCAGGGCGCTCTAACAAGACCCTTCAGTTAACAGGACACACACTCACGTTAGCAATACACACTCGCAACTTGTGTTTCCCATCTCCTTTCACCTCGGCAACACAGCCCGAGTGGGGTCCAGGTTTTTTTAATCTGCATGAACTCAACTCTTCCAATGACAGACAGGAATGATAGTTAATGATAATATCATAGGAGAACTTTTTTTTTTTTTTTATCTGAACTCTAACATTTATTACAGCACTATTGACAATAGTCAAGGCAAGAAATCAATCTGAGTGATTTTAAATTTATGATATACATACACAACTTAATACTATAAAACCATAAAAAGAAGGAAGTGCTGTGATTTCTAACAACATGGATAAACCTGGAGGACACTGTGTTAAGTAAAATAAGCCAGGCACAAAAAGATAAATACCACATGAATTCACTCATATGTAGCATTAAAAATATTGATCTCATGGAATTTTTTTTTTTGAAACATGTCTTTCATTTATTAAATCAAATTTCAAAACTCATTCTTCTTTACCCATATAGTCATACAATATTTCTTCTACTGAAGAACAGAAATATTCAAAGAGAAAGAACAAAAATCTTTTTAACCTCCTTTCACTTTGCTCATTATTGTAAGTACAGGTGGACTACTAAGAAATAATTATTGAAGCAAAACTACAGTTTCTTAATAATCATAGGAGAACTTAATATTTTTCTACCAAAAGTCAAACTTAAAGAAGATTAGAGAATTATGAATAAACGAAAAACTTTCGTAAGAAAGAGAAAGAATATGAATGTTAAAAAGACCATAAAAGTTACTCTCAAAAATGACTTTAACCCAAGGGACTTGACATGATGGGGCTGCTGTGCATTTTAAAAGTAGTAACATAGATGCAGAGCTTAGAGGCTGAGACCTGAGCACTTAATATCTGCTGCCTCGGATGTTCACCACCAGCCCCAGCAGCATCTGGTCATATACCTTACCCCTTCTAGATCAGATAACATAGGCCTCTAGTGAGCACCCTTCCCTCCCTGTGTGCCTGGAGCCACCTGTCCCCCAATCTCGAGTCCCTGAGGCTCAGGTCCCTTTGGCCTCCTAAGGCCCCTGCCCTTCAGCCTTATAAACTTATACTGGCCTCTTTATCAGCAAACAAATATATAAAACAAACAAGCAACCAAAAACTTCCTTGATTCCCTTTCTAGTCTGGTCCCCTTTCTCCTATCCGTCACAACCAAGCCACTCAAAACAGTGGCATGAATATGTGCTCCAGTCTACATTTTCTTAATTTTTGTTTCTCCTCAACCCATCTGCTTTCTACCATTACCACACCACAGCAGGTGTCCTTGCCAAGGTCACTGTTAACTGGCTAGTTAGTAAATTATGTAGCTTTCAGTCTTTACTTGACCTGTCTTTTCTGTGACACTTGGACATGTCTGTCTCCATTGTCTGTCCGGCCTGGCTTTCCTCCTCTCTCTTACATCCATTTATTTTGGTAATTGTGAAGCCCTTTCTTCTGTACACAGCCCTTACATGTTATAGTGGCCCTGCCCTTAGCTTGTATATTTTCTTACTTTTACACACTCCCTGGAGTGTGCCACACTTTCATCCACATCATCAGTGCCCTGGACAGGAAAGTGCCCACATTTTGTCAGGAGGATTTTCTCAAGGGCCAAGCAATGGTTGCCATCATCCAACCAACGTTCACATACAGGGCCCTCGGCATGCTGTGGCATCCCTCCTGAAGGGGCTTTCCTCTCCAAGTGCTATATGACAGCAGACTCACAAAAGCCCCACTGCAAGTAACTCCCACCTGCCAGCCTTGCATATCTCGGCTCCACCCTCACTTCCCCATAAGGCTTTCCTGACTACAAGTCTAGCTTATGCTTTGATTTTAAAAAATACAAGCAAAAGCAAAAATAATTTCGTTCTCTTCAATAGCAATGCATGTTCAACAGAATGATTATTTAAAAAACAAAAATCTCCTTAAACAGACCTATAAATTTTTCATTAAACTTTAGGGTCCAAAGTGCCTGGCGTAGTGCAGCAGCTGAATACATAATCAATGACTCAACCCGGGAACCTGAAAGTGGGCCTAGACTCACACACCATAGTGACTCCCGATAGCCTATCAGCTGCCAAGTCCTACTGATTTTATTCCCCAAATATTACCCTAATTCTCTCTTCTTTTTCTTACTCTCTTTTCAAAGGCTTTTACTTAACGTTCAGATTTCTTTGTATCCATCCAACTATAGCCTCTATAGAGTATAATAGTGTTGTATTTAATTTTGCAGATCCTGCATGCACCCTATCTGTGGGAGTATCCTGGTTCTGCCACTTTCAAGTTATCTGACCTTAGGATAACTAAGGACAATTACTTCATATCTTGGGACTTCCATTTCCCCATCTATGAAACCAAATCAATAATACAATTTACCTGGCATGGTGGTTGCTGGGATTAAATAAGATCTTACGTAGCAAGCACTTCAGAGTACCTTGTTCATATTAAACAACGAATGCCAGCTGTTGCTGTTATTATTTTTTGCTCATGGCATCACCATCTTGAGAATAACTTCCTAAGCTACTAGTAACTCTTAGATGCAGATCTCTGCATTTGCCAGTCGTGTACTTGACCGTCCCGATTGGCTGTTGCCTCCTGCTGTAAACTGGCCCTGTTGCACTCTTCAAGCTTATATACCAATTTTTAAACAATATGGATCTACCTGAATCTTGAAACCTGTTTCAGTAATATGGGATTTTTTACCAAATATTCCAGATTATGAATAGTCCAGACTTTTAATGTTTAGATTATTTTGTTTAAAAGATTACCTCTATTTGGAATTATTCTCTCATTTCTGCCCATCTGGTAATCCAACTTGAGTCTTCAAATTAACTCAGACAACCTCTGTGCCATAAGGCCCACTATCCTAGGTGAAATTTGGTATTCATCCTCTCTATTCAAATAGCACCAGGGTCCTTCTTCCATTACAGCACTGAGAAAAATTGTTTTATGGTGATTTGCTGACTTAGATATACCCTTTACTAGCTCTAAATTCCTTGAGGTCAGGGATTGCATTTATTCAGATGTCCAGATTCTGAATATGCCTGTTACATAAATAGCACTCAATAAATATCTATTAAATGGACAAATCTTTGAATGAATAACTTTAATTTTTTACTAGGGAATTACCTACATTATATTCAAGCCATTTTGTATACTTACAATAGACATAGATGACCACTTCAGGTTGGTGAATAGATTACCTACTCTTATGAAGGAGCTGGACACCAAACCATGTGAACTCTCTAAAATTTGATGTTTTTCTCCTCTTTGCATTCTCATTTTTCTCTTATTAAGAAAAACTAAGCATCATTTCTCTGGCACACTACCTATCCCTACTTTAAATGTTCATTCACTATGTCACTTCTTTCTGGTTTCTAAGACCTTTTGTAGAGTCTTTTGTAGAGACACCTCCCTGACTATCTCAGAGAAAGCTAATGCAGCTGTTGGCTTTCCGTTCTTCCACTCAGGCCCTTCCTAATGCATTCACCAATTTGGTCAAGAGACTAGTTGTGGGTAACAGAGATTATCTTATAGATTATCTCCAGGAGAGTGTGCAGTGTTGAGTTCTGAGAAGAGAAGCAGCAAGTTCACTTGAAATTACTGACTTTGTTTTTTTTTTTTTGTTGAGACAGAGTCTCACTATCACCCTCGGTAGAGTGCTGTGGCATCACAGCTCACAGCAACCTCCAACTCCTGGGCTCAGGAGATTCTCTTGCCTCAGCCTCCCAAGTAGCTGGGACTACAGGCACCCACCACAACACCCGGCTATTTTTTTGTTGCAATTTGGCCGATGCCGGGTTTGAACCCATCACCCTTGGTATATGGGGCCAGCGGTATATGGCTCGGTATACTGAGCCATAGGTGCCACCCCGGAAGTACTGACTTCTTATGTCAAATATCTTCATGCACTGGCGTGGGGACCTAGAACTTCGAGAAACTGAAGGAGGATTTTTTTGTGGACAGGAATTCAAAATCAGCCTGAGTAAGGATGAGACTCCTTCTCTACAAAACATAGAAAAATTTACTTGGTGAGTGGCTGTAGTCCTAACTACACCAGGAGGCTCAGGCAGGAGGGTCACTTGAGCCTAAGAGTTCAAGGTTGCAGTGAGCTATGATGAGGCCGCTATACTCCACCCTGGCTAACAAAGCAAGACTCTGTTTCCAAAAATATAAAAAAGGAAAGTACATTTGTTCCTCACAAATCATGCTCAAGTCTCACAAAATGTTCTTTAATTATAATCATGTAGAGGGATGTCACATGCTTAAATATTTGATGTAGTGATAATGTCTATATTCATATTTATAACATTTTATAACAAATCGATAACATCTTAAGTCCCTTAACTATTTCAACATCGTCTCTTTAGGCCCATCATTAACAATTCAGATAAAATGCATAAAAGCTGCACTGCGTGAAAGCATAGTGTTAAGCATTGTTTAAATGTTAGACCATAGTAAGCAAAACAGTTTGTAGCTGTGACTCTTTCAAACATGGCAGTGCTACTAAAGAAAATTTGATTTAGTAACACTCTTTTTTACAACAATAGCAATGTAAAGATGCACAGAATTGAGGGGAATATTAAACTTATCATTAAAAACTAATAAACGGGTACACCTTTGGGCCCTGTATCCCAAAAAAAAAAAGGTTAGAGGCAGTTAAATCAGGTCGAGGTCCAATATCACTGGCTCATTAACCAAGAATCTAACTATTATTCTTCACCACCCTCCATAGCACCAATGACAGGTAAGACTCCCAAAGCTGGGACAACCTAAGACAGGATATGGAGAGGCTGCACGGTGGATTACATTCATAGTACCCAAAGAC
>CAUYPK010099757.1:0-39832 GCA_963574355.1 Loris lydekkerianus | reverse complement strand
ATAGATTTCTTAACATAATACATAGCCATGTAAAAATTTGTAATTTGTTATGACTTCTTTTATCATTCTAAATAGCTTCTGCACAGCCAAGAACATAGTAGGTAAAGCAAGCAAACAGCCCTCAGAATGGGAGAAGATATTTGCAGATTATGTCTCTGACAAAGGTTTAATAACTAGAATCCACAGAGAACTCAAACCCATTAGCAAGAAAAGAACAAGGGATCCCATTGCAGGCTGGGCAAGGGACTTGAAGAGAAACTTCTCTGAAGAAGACAGGTACACGGCCTTCAGACATATGAAAAAATGCTCATCATCTTTAATCATCAGAGAAATGCAAATCAAAACTCCTTTGAGATATCATCTAACTCCAGTTATTTTAGCCTATATCACAAAATCTCAAGACCAGAGATGGTGGCGTGGACGTGGAGAAAAGGGAACACTTTTGCACTGCTGGTGGGAATGCAAATTAATACATTCCTTTTGGAAAGATATATGGAGAACACTTAGAGATCTAAAAATAGACCTGCCATTCAATCCTGTAATTCCTCTACTGGGCATATACCCAAAAGACCAAAAATCTAATCACAATAAAGATGTTTGTACCAGAATGTTTATTGCAGCCCTATTCACAATTGCTAAGTCATGGAAAAAGCCCAAATGCCCTTCGATCCACGAATGGATTAATAAATTGTGGTATATGTACATCATGGAATACTATGCAGCCTTAAAGAAAGATGGAGACTTTACCTCTTTCATGTTTACATGGATGGAGCTGGATCATATTCTTCTTAGTAAAGTGTCTTAAGAATGGAAGAAAAAGTACCCAATGTACTCACCCCTACTATGAAACTAATTTAGGACCTTCACATGAAAGCTATTACCCAATTACAACCTAAGAATAGGGGGAAGGGGGAAAGTGTGGGGAGGGAAGGGGAGGGAGGGGGGATGATGGGATTACACCTGCGGTACATCTTTCAAGGGTATTGTAGAACTTGGTAAATGTGGAATGTAAATGTCTTAGCAAAGTAACTAAGAAAATGCCAGGAAGGCTATGTTAACTAGTGTGATGAAAATGTGTCAGACGGTCTATGAACCAAGTGTATGGTGCCCCACGATCATATTAATGTACACAGCTATGATTTAATAAAAAAATAAAAATTAAAAAAAAAAAAACATGGACAATAACATCCTTCAACACTTCAGTCTTGGAGAAAATGCTGTAGAACTGTCCCGGTTACAAAGTTTCCATGAAAATTCAAAAATGCCTTAGAATATTGTCAAATCTTGGTGATCAACTTAGGGCTTTGGAGATTTTAACACACTACATCCACACCCACACCATAACTCACTCCAGCTCCCCATTTCAAAGTCCAGCTTTGGTTTGGCATCTGAACGTGACTTCCCATCCTAACCTCCTGCTCACCAGCATGCATGTTACAGATTAATAATTAGACATTGGACCTAGAGCTGCACCATTTTATCTTCCTGCATGTGGATTTGATGACCCTCCAGAAAACCCAAGAAGCTTGAAGTATTAGTGATACCTGTATTTTACAAAAATTATACTCTAAACATGGCTATATTCAGCCCACAACCTGTGCTAAATTTTCTGAGACAGAAATGTATCAGCAAAGAATCTAATGCTTAGCTTAAAATGATGGATCAAAACTAAATCAGCAACACTAATTTCTTGCAATGTAGTTACACATGGTTGAATTAATATTCCCTTCTCAGATATACAGCTGAGAGTCATTGTTTAATGAAAGGCTTACAAATTGCACCCTATTCAATGGCATACATTGCAGACTCTTGTAGAAATGAAGGACACATGGAAGTGACCATGTACATTCGATGCTGCATTTGCAATGAGCTGGGGATTCTATTTATATATATGTGACTATATATATATGTAAGTATAATGCATATATAGGTATGTATTACAGATACATATATACCTACATGCAATATAATACATTCAATATATATATTATATCACTATAATATATAACATAGGTAAACAATGTTTACATAGAATGTATTTTGATTGGTAATTTTTAAATTCACAAGTTCAAAGGGTACATTAAGAGAGGTAGATTGGGGAGCACTAATAAAAAAAGAAAACAAAAAGGAGAGTGATATTAGAATCTGAGTTTTCATGTCTAACTAGCCTAGATTTTAATACTGGCTACACTATTCACTAAATGTATGCCCTTAACTAATTTTGCTCTCTAATTTTTAGTTTCCTTATCTTTAAGATAATAGTAATAATATCCACTCCCCAGAATGTTGTTAAAAGGTGAAATTTCAAAAAGCAAACGAAGTACTTAACTTAGCATCTCAACCAGAACATGAACCCAATAAATATTAGCTCTGTTTCTAATGTAAAAATAACGTGAAGAAGAATCACAGTTTGTTGCAGAACAAACTGTAGTGTTTATGAATTTGTAGTTATTGAAGAGTTGAACCTAAGTGGGGAGATAAACCAAAGATCTGTGAGTAGTTTGGAGACAGACTAGAAAGGGAAAAAGTTTGTGAAGGTATTTATATTTAAGCAATAATATGTTAGAGTTTTTCTTTAAAGCCTAGATATACTACTACCCAATTCTAAATATACATGTGGTCATGATTGTTATATGCCATAATACATATTATCTTTTATCTTTCTGCTGCTTTGTTAATTAAATTGTCTTAGTCAACTAAATAGTGAGTATTCAAGGAAAACATTACAATTTAGTAACTCCACATTTCTTGCATTTGAAATATTAACAGAAAAAATAAAGAGATTATTAAGAAATTCATATACCTAAAACTTTGAACTTGGATTTTCTGTCACCACAAAAACAGACACAAAAAATTTAGCACAAGCAGAATTATTAACTTAAGTATTTGGAGGTAAATGTTTTTGAAAGTAGGAACATTTCAGTGGCTAGTCTAAGACTAAGCCAAATAAACTCTCTAGACAGAATGTTGGAAAGCAAAGCCCCCCATATTCAGTAAAGGAAGTAATCATCAATTTCTCTCAAAGGTTTCCAAATGGAATCAGAGCTAAGGAAGTCCATTGTAGTATTAACCTCATTAGCACAAAAATTGTAGTTATTTTAACAGCTGGCTACTTCATTAATTACCGTATATACTCGAGTATAAGCCGAGTTTTTTGGCACGAAATTTGTGCTGAAAAACCCGAACTCGGCACAAATTTTGTGCTGAAAAAACTCGGCTTATACTCAAGTATATACAGTATTTTGATTTGATTGAAGCAATTTTTTCAAGAGAAAAGTTGATTAATGTTTTCATTTAATTAATTAATTTTCATTTGACCTAAATATTCTTTTTTGTGGGGGGAGGGGAGGACAGAGTCTTGCTCTGTCCCCCTCAGTAAAGTGCTCTGATGTCATAGCTCACAGCAACCTCAAACTCTTGGGTTCAAGTGTTCCTCTTGCCTCAGCCTCCCAAGTAGCTGGGACTATAGGCAAACACCACAACTCCTGGCTAATTTTAGAGATAGGGTCTCTCTCTGGCTCAGGCTAGTCTTGAGCTCTTGAGCTCAGACAATCCACCCACGTTGGCCTCCCAGAGTTCTAGGATTATAGGCATGAGCCACCACACCCAGCTATCGCCTAAATAGTCTTAATAAACTTATCTTTTAAATATTTTACCATCTTCAATGACAACCATGGTTTTATTTATTTTATAGAATACTTTCCCATGAATTATATTTGTAATTATTATTGTGGCCTTCAAGCTACATATTGTTGGCCTAATTTCAAAAATTAAAAAAAGAGACTGAGAAATCACACGACTCATCCAGATTTTCAGAGTTCCTAAGTAGCAACTCCAGATATGTCCCCACCCAAGCACCTCCTCTCTGCAGAATAGTCTGTGGGTCGTGGGCATGCATTCTTCATATGTTAGGTATTCTAAAATCAGAAATGAGTTGCCGAAAGTTTTTTTTTTTTTTTCTTTAAGAAGGAAAAAAAAAAAGTGGTTCATAATATTCTTAACCAGGAAAGAAAAAAAAAAAAAATGCCCCACAGAAAGATTCTGGCTGATTCTAGCTCCCACTCAGGGGACTCGAAATAAGCTAAATCCAGAGGAAGCTTCCAGCAATTGAAAGAAGCATGAGCTCTCCATTTCAACCAGGTCAATGTCCATCTCAGCTACCAGAAATTTGAAGAACATTCACATTTTCCTTGCGCTTTATCAATCACTATCTCAAGATTCCTAAACTATCACTCTAGTGCCCAGGTAACCAGACAGGTTCTCAGGCACTGAATTATTTGAATATCATTTCCACAGAGCACAGTCAGCCATCCCATTTGTCATTATTTCAATGGATTTCTTACCACTTAAATAACTAAAGGGAAAAATTACAATTTCCTCTAAATTCCTCCAAAGTAACTTTCATAAATAATTTTTGGTCATGGTCATCACACTGAACATTGGTTATGTGTCAACTAAATCCTTGGAGATAATTTCACCTCAATTGATGGTCTTACTTAATTTTCCAGAGGCAATTTGAGAACTCTTCTTTTTCTCAAGTATTTTTCTAGCTGAGAGAACTCACTTGCCAATGTACTTATTCTGTTGGCTCTTCTTTGATTCCATTACCTATGGTGTATCTCTGGAAAAAATGACTCCTAGGTGATTGTAAACCCTTGGAATTAGGTTTGGGCTCTATCTCTTTATATAGGCACCAGAGGAGGAAATATATATGAAAATTTGGGGATGTTTAGTGTAGGACAGGGGTTGGAAAATTACAAATCTATACCACAAAGTGGTTTTATAACATTGTACCAGATCACAATCATGCCCATTCATTTGCACGTTTTCTATGGTCATTTTTCCCCTATAATGGTATAGCTAAGTAGTTGTGAAACAGACCATGCTGAGCACAAACACTTGAAAAACATACAATATTTACTAATTGCCCCTTCCAAAAAAGCTTGCAGATCTTGATCTAGAGGGAGACTTAGTTGCTGGCAATAGTTAAAAAAAAAAAAAAAAAAATTAAAATAAAAACATTTGTTTTAGCTGGCCTTTGTTTAGCCAGGAATCCAACACTTACTCTCATCTCAGGATCATTATGACGATCACAGTGTTACATGACATATTGATAAGGCTTAAAACACCTTCTAAATCAGCAAAGATCAGATCCCACTTACTCTGGGTCTCTGTTGGCCAGATTCACAGTCTTAAAATTGAAAAGGACTTTCCATGTCATCTTTCACAGAAAGAGTGGAAACCACTTCTACAGCATGCCTCACACCTGGTCTTCCGGTCTGCAGTTAAGCAGACTTCAAGGGGGACCTGTGCTGCTTTCTGGAAGCTCTGGTTCTTTTTTTCTTGCATGGTTTGTTTTTTCCCAACAGTGAGTTAATATCTTTCTTTGCCACTCACTTGTCCTATTGTAATGTTTTGACTATTGATAAATTATAAACGATATATCTATGTATCTGTACTTTTTCTTAGCCAGAATACTAATTAAAAAGTGTATTCCGTCCTTCCACTCTGCTTTTTTACAGTAGATAAAGTTGGTCTTGAGTAACAGGCATAGGTTTTGAAATCAGATAGTCCTATGTTCAACCTTTTAAGTGTGCACCACTTTGAAAAAAAATGGTGTGTCTAAAGAAAAATTGCTTTAACTTCTCTGATCATCAGTTTCCCCATTTGCTACATGGGCAAAAATCAAACAAACATGAGAATCTGAGAGAAAGTATCTACAGGGTCCAACAGGACACCTGACATCGAGGAACTATCAGCAGTAGTGGGAAGCAGCTGGCGTTGTAGATGTGCGATAGGCAAACACAGAAGTCCCAGAGCATACGCCAGAGGCAGCACGAGAACATCTTAGGAAATAAAGAGTGTCCCACATTTAAGATTTTTTTTTTTTAAGGTTACCATTACCTAATACATGTCACAAACATTCCAGGACAGGATTATTCTCTCTCTCACTCTCTATGACGCTGTACAGAACTAAAAGCTTGGGGCTTGTTTGTAGCTAATGAAAATCTCCAAGGAATAAGTGCGTGAACATTAGACATTCTAAAAGTATACTAAAAGATACATCAAGACACACATTCACCTTTTCTATTCAGAAAATATATATATGCAAATAAAGGAAATTGCTAACCCAATGAGAGCCTGATTATCAGAGTCTCTGTCTCTCTAATTTGAAATTTCTGTGTCTTGTGAGATCTAGCCATGTCTGTATTATCTCGTTTTAGTATGGCGATTCTCTCCTATTCTTGGTTCTTCTGTTTAAGGCAACATATTGAATCTCTTGGGAGAAGCTCTCCCTGTATCTGTTCGATTGAAAACATGAGGGTGCACATTCTAGGCTACATATGCTCAGGCCTAAGTTTCCAAGGAAACAAGGGACTGCTCATCTATCTGCAAAAATGAACTGATGAATCACTTTCAGCCTGTTAAAACCTTGATTCTGAATCAAATTCAAGTGTGGAGTCTAAAAATTGTCAATGTCTTATCATTTCTGCCCAGCAAACCCCTGATGCTGTGAGTCGGGCAGCTGGGGAGGCATCCACTGAGTTATGGACTGTGATTGTTTTCCTCAGCACTGTTAACACTGAGCCACAATATGAGCAACTCCACACTGCACTCTTGTGACCATGGCCTTCAATCCTTTCCATCGGTAAACCCAGACAGGGTCACGTGCATGTGTGCTGGTCACGGCCAAGCTTACGGGAAGGAGTGCCATGGTGCTCCCAGCTTTCACATTCACACCGGGCAAAGCTGAAGGCAACAGGACAACCAACCTCCCAGCTTCCACTGGTGCTCAAATCCTAGTAGTCAACAGCACAGCTGAAGTTCTTGAATATAGGACTTTCTGAACATTCTTCAGCATTTACTGATCAAAGTACTTTAGATATATCACATTTAATAATCACAACAGACACTTAGGTGGATACCATGATTTTCATTCTCCAGAACTGAGGCACAGAATGGTTAAAGAATTTCCCAAAGGTCATGCAATTTGTAAGTGATAAAGCTGCAATTTGAACTTCAACTCTTGTTCCCTCAAAGGTATACTCTTAACACTTTCTTCCAACTTCTAGACTACTGGCCATTCTGTTTTCTTCTGTTTTAAATTAGTATGCCCATTCATTTGTTCATTCATTCTTTCATTTATTCATTCACAGACCCATACCAAGCACCTATGCTAGGCTCTGTGGATCTAATAGCCAACAAGAGAGGCAAGGTTTCTCAGTAGCTTATATTTTGTAGAGGAGATAAAACATAAACTAATAAACAAGCACAATGTAGAGACTGGTGCTGGCTGCTTCCCACTACTGCTAATAGTTCTCAAGTTTGTTGTAAGGGCAACAAAGGAAATCAACACTTTGGTATGAGAAGATTAAATGAGGAATGACCCTGGCATGGTCAAGGCGTGGAGAGACAAGGTGAAGCAGAGGTGGAGAGAGACCAGATCGTGCTGGAGCACAGAGAACAGATTGGATCTTATTCTAAGTGAAGTGATAAGTCACTGAAGAATTTTAATCATACTTGAAGTAGAACTGTCTTTTGTTCCCATTGTAAAGAAGCTACACAGGGAGGTATGTAATATTCCCATGTGCCAGAGGTAGAAACATTCATACAATCTCCAATCCCAATTACATTTCTCTAGGATGATTTTAATTACATATATAAAATATATGTTGATGTTCTCAAAAGACTAAAATTGGCTATTTTTATTATCTTGATTTATGGTTAAGGAAACAGATGGACTGAAGGAAGAAAGCACCCTACCAGGCAGGAGTATGACTGCACAGAGTGGCAGGGTCGGCTAGGAGGGGAGTATTGAACAGACACCAGCCTGGAGTGACCATCCCTAAGTGGGCTAAATATGACCCCCCAGCCCTGTCCCAGGAATCCAACCCCCTTCTATGAAAAACCCCTCGACTTCACTGGACAAAGTCCAATTTTGTTTTACCTGTGTCTGTCCATGCCTAGCAGTGTACCTTGTTTAGCATAGGTTTTCCATGACATTGGTGGAATAGGAGCAGTATAAGAGAAAGATGAGAAGGAGGGAGGAAAGAAGGAGGAAGAGAAGGAGAAAGGTGAAAAAGAAGGAGCACTCTTTGTTAGAAACTGGCATGTTGACCTCTTGGTTTTGCATCTTCTTGGCAGTTTCCTCATTCTCGGTATTCCTCAGCCTATCTTCCTGGGACTAAAAAAAAAAAAAAAAAAAAAAACCAGAATGACACATCCAAAAGATTAATATTTTCATTTCAACATTTCTGAAAGTATTTCAATGAAATTGCTTTCAAATGGTTTACTTTATATTAGATCATTGGGAGATAGATTAATGTCATAAACGTAGGTACTGGCAAGCAATATTTTTGTCTCCTATGTGCACATACTGTATATTTCATATCCTCTGATAACTTAAAGTCACTAATTTAAGTCAAATTAGGGAAAGGACAGTACAGTGATTGCTATATTCCCAGCTTTTTCTTGATAACAAATGAGGCCTTTTCTTTTCCTTCCATCATTATATAAGAGTGTGCTCTTTCTTTGGCCGAAATATAATAGCACTGCTCTACACGAACAAAAATATTTTTACTGGCTATGTTATTACTGAGAAATGCATTGGGAAAATGTAAAAATATTTCACCTTTATGTTGGAGAAAATAAACAGAGTGGATTAAATAAAATTTTCACAGCTCTTGACATGTGCCATATCTAACGTTCAGTAAACGTCAAAGAAGAGGCTTTGGTGTCTGGGAATCACAGACTCCGGAACTAGGGGTGGAAGGAACCTTGTGTATAATTACTAATCCACCCTTTACCCCACCCCAGAAATCTGAGCAAACAAGATCTACAGAAGTTGAAGGGCAACCCAAATTTTACATAATGAATCAAAGAGCCAGGGTCCTTATTATTTCAGACCAAGCCCAGTGTGCATCCCATGGCAGAAGACCACCAGATGGGGAGTCAGCATCAGTGAGGGGAAGCCAGAGCTCTGGAATCAGAACTTCTGGGCTTCAAATCCTCACCTAGGCAAAGAGGTGACTCCTTCCATGAGTCTATCTAAGCCTGAGCGTTTTCTGTAAAAAAGGAGATGTAATAGTGTCAGCCTCAAACATGTGTCAAATAGCAACTGATATAGTTAATGGAAGACATTGGCACATAGAGAGTGCTAAATAAATGTCATCTACTACTACTATTATAATTATAATCCTTATTAATTATTATTGTTATTATTCCAAAGTGACACATGAAACTTTTACTTCTGCTGGTAACTTTTCAGCACTCTTGTTGGGTAAAATGGGAATTCTAAGTTCTTACACACAGACATAAAACTATGCTCAGCAATTCTTTTAATTATCTGACTCTTATGATCTAAATACTAAGTATGCTTCTTGACAATTTTTTAAACTCTAATAGATTCAAAAATATGTTCCTAAGCTAAGAACTGCAGAGGATGAACAAAAAGTGACCCTTCCCATCCCAGAGACCTGGGAGACTGGTGGGAAAGAGACACATGAGTATCGATGAGGCTTCTAAGACGCTGAGGGGGTGTACATGCTGTAAAGTAGGTGACAAAGGGACGTGGGTGACAGAGCAGCAGGAAGGTAGTCATCCTGAGGAAAGCAAGAAAGAGTTCCCGGAAATGGTGTGGGCAGAGAGCCACACGGCCTGTCCTCTGAGTTCCAGACAGCTCCCAGCTGTGTGTCCTGGGGTTGTGTAAAAGCCACACTCCTCCAAAACCAGGGAAGATAGACAAATGCTGAAGAGCACAGTGTGGCAGGGCCTCGTGTGTGGGAGTGGGAAGACTGTGCCAACTGAATGATGAGGCTGGAAAGGCAGGTTGGAGCCGCAACAGCATCAGTGTGAGATGTGAGGATTCTGGAGCCAAACCATGGGACTCCCAGCTCTGCCTCTCCAGAGCCGTGCAGCCTTGGAAAATCGCTTAACCTCTCTGTGCTTCTGTTTCCCTGCGTGTAAACAGAGAGACAGTGGTGCCTCCCTCATGAGGTGGCTGTAGAAATTAAAGGAGTTACTTCCTAGAAAGTGCTTAGACAAGTACCTGAGTTACAGTTGGAGTTCAGGAACTGTTACCTTTCATCGTCACTGTCACTGTAGTCATCATCATCACCATGGGGGCTATTTAGATACCACGTTGGAGATTGAAGACCTACAGAAGAAACAGTCATCTAAGGACACTTCTTTATAAAGATGATTTTGGTGGACTCTAGTGAATACATTCGTTCCTATGTATGTATGTGCCTATATACGTACACATATATATGCATACACACATTCAATAATACGAATGTTAAGTGACATTTCAAGTCTAAAATTTGCACAATGTGTAACACAATAGTCCTGAAGTAAAAGATAATGAACTGAACTCCACTGTGGAAGCCCTGGGAATCGAACTATTGACCTGAGTCTTGAAGGATATATGAGAGTTAATTAAATAAAAAGGTTAGGATAAAGGTTTAAAAAATAAAGCTGGAAGTGAAAGTGATAAAGATTCATTGGAAGACACAGAGTAGGCCTGTGTGGCAAGAAGGTTAATGGAGGTTTTTAATAAACATTACAATGTGAGGGTAGAACATTTTCAATGTCAGCATAAGGAGAAATTTCATTCATCATTTGAAGATCTAGAGGTATGATGGGTGCTTCTGGAATCAACAGGCAGGAGAAAAGTAGACTACACACATTCCAAGAATATGTCAGATAAGTGGGATCAGGAAAGAGGAAGGCTAGAGACTGGTGGCAAGTGTTTGCTCGTCAGGATGATCAGCGACTATACAACCCCTTCCTACCATCTTCCCTTCCGTCCACATTGTCCTTCAACCTTCCTCAGGGATCGTGCTCTATTTATTTCTTTACTTCCTCTCTCAAGGGCAGATATAGTAAACATTTTGTTTTTCTGCTATTCTGTTATTTTGATTATGGAAGTAATAAATACTCATAGAAAAATTTTAAAGTTCTGAAAATTCTAAAAGTGCAGAAAAAATATATACTTCCACCACCACAATCTGCTACATCATTAGTCTGAAATTTTAACTATGTACACAATTTTTCCTTGGCATTTTAAATGCACTTCCTCTTGCAACACTGGAACAAGAACTGTGCCTTTTACAATATGACCAAAGTGCCTAATACATGTACAGTACTCTATAACTGAAAGAACTTCAGTGTTTTTTGAAGGAATAAAGAATGGATGGAAAGTTACTGAGAGTTTTATTTTGAGAGTATGACAATTCCAACCCAAATACTTTACTATGAATCACTCTGGGAAATGTATACCTATTGTAAGCACTTTATCACTTCTCTAATATATAAATTATACCAAAATGCTGGTAACTAAATACATAAAAGTAGGTGAATGAGGATGCCCACACCCTTTTATTTATACTTCACTCATGCCAACTCATCAAGGCAGTGTCTAAGTGACTTATAGGATACCTGAGTATTGACAAACACACCGTCTCTGTGGATAGTTCTACATGGTCTGTTTAGTTTGACTGCTGATAGCTATTAAAAATCACTTGACTAGACAAGTCTGCTGAAATGGGAAAGCTCATTTATAGCTGTAGACTCATAATGGTACACTCAAACCCCAATGTAGCCTGATTCATTCAGGTAAAAAAAGCTAGAGTAATAGGTGTGGGTCTTGCATTCTTGGTTAAATCAAGATTACAAGTTTGGTTCTGCCCATAGGTTTTAGTCACCTTGTAAAATTGAGATGGATTTGGAAGCACTTTACTGTATCAAAGCTTTCCATCAGCAGACCTACTGAATATCAAATAAATTCGTGATGGCTCTCAAAAGGGCAGCTAATAAATAAGATAAAATCGTCCTTTTGTGAGCTTCAATGGGTGATATAGTTAAAAATACAGAGTTATGTATTAATAAAAGGGAGCCATTTAGTTTATTACAGAGGTACACCGGATAGTCACAACAAATATTAAATATGCAAAAATATCAATAAACTGAGGAATTTGAACCACTTTTATTTGTAGTGACCTTTAACATTCATTTTTTTCTTAAAAAAAAAAAACACTTTTAAATAGTTCTTGAATAGAGAGAAGAAGAGAATTTAGGTTTTTAATTCAAACTAAGGGGATATTTATCACACGAGGTTAATTTTAGGGCAATACAACATAATTGTTACATGGGAGGTCATATAAAATTGCACATGGACTTTATGGCCACCCTCTATAAAGTGTATAACTTGTGATATATATGATCTACAAATTATAGAATATATTGGAATTTTTAAGTTGGTTTTATCCCAATGTCTTAGTCAATTCAAGTTGCTATAACAAAATACTATAGACTGGGTGGCTTAAACAACAATTATTTCTTACAGTTCTAGCGGCTGGGAAGTCCAAGATTAAGGAGCCAGAAGATTTAGTATCTAACGAGGGCCCACTTTTTGGGGAATCTTCACAAAGTGGAAACTGGGTCAGAGAGCTTCCTGGCACCCCTTTTATTGGACCCTTAATCTCACTCACAAGAGCTCAAGCTGCTTAACCAAATCATGTCTCAAAGGCTCTACCTCCTAATGCCAGCACATTGGAGATTAGGATTTTCATGAATTTGGGGGGAACTCACCAAACATGCAACACATTGTACTCAGTTGAAGGAGTATGGCTGCTTTTGAATTTTAATTCAATTTTCTTCTCTGACTTTTTTCTTCTACTTTCAACAATCAATCTACAGTGGCTGATTTCCTCTTTCTACATTCCTTTGTAACATTTTTTTCTACTTGATTTTTTAAAGCCAAATAACCTAATGACAACTGCATTTCCAAACTGATTTTTTATTTTTTTCCTAACACATGATTTTCTTCAGTCAAGCTTATTTTATCCCTCTTTTTCAACTTTGTAGCCCCTTTAGTACATAAGAAACTTTCTCTTGTCTAAACTTCCATTCCTTATAAACTCACTCTTGAATAATTGGTTAATTACTTCATACACTTTTGTTCTCTTGACTTTTTTCTTTATTTGAAATATAATTGACATAACTGTTCAAACATCATCATTATCTAACTCCAGAATATTTTATAATCCCCGAAAGAACCCTATACCTTTTAGCAGTCACTTCCCATTCCTTACTTCTCCCAGCACCTGAAAACTACTAATCTACTTTTTATCCTTCAAATTTGTTGTTTTTGTTTTTTTTTTCCCAGATAATCTTGACTATTGTGGGTCTCTTACATTTCCATGTGAAACTTAGGGTCAATTTCTTCTAAAAAACCAACTGGGATTTTGATAAGGATTAACTCTAAATTTGGGGACTATTGACATCTTAATAATACTGGTTTACAATCCATAAGCATATATGTCTTCACATTTATTTAGGTCTTCTTTGAATTCTTTCAACAGTGTTTTATAGTTTTCAATATATAAATATAGCACTCCTTTAAAAAAATTATGGGGTTAAGTTTTGAATCTCTAACTCAAGTATGTTTCTGAGTCTTAAGTACCCTTCTAAACCCATTGTGCAACCATTACTTCTTACATTTTGAAATTCTGAATAAATACATCCCATTAAAATGAAGTGCTTTTTCCTGAAATACGTTATTTCATATCCAAAAGAGCATACCCCAAACCCTCCATGTATTTGCTCTCTCTTCTTCCTACTTAGAATAACTTGTCTTCTCAAGTCTGATAGCAGGATCTTTAGGATTTTAAAAATCTTTGGTTAACTGTTACAGTTATCATGAAATACTCTCACCACGTCCATTCCTTCTCAATATTTTATTCATTCCTCAAATGTAACTAATTGCATTAGATATTTAACATAATATTATCATTATATATGAAAGTTACTTGTGTGTTTATATCATCGCTACTCTAAGAAAACAAGAAAATTTTAATGCTCTTTTTAGTCACCTTTCTATTCTCATACATCTTCGTCTATTGCTTCCAAATTAAACTTGTTTGACTCATTTCTATTGCACAGATCTGAACAATGCATACTTTAATGCAAAAAAAAAAAAAAATGTGACTACTAGGATACTGGGTCATCATTTGGTTTAATAAGCAACTTAAGCTTTTAATTTGCTATTGTGTTCTATAAAGTCCCTGCCCTCTTTCTAATTATTTCCTTTCCTATATCCTGGCTACAAACCTCAGCAGGTTTTTCCAACCATTTCTATGTTTTGTGTCACTACTTAGCCTTGGTTCACATATCTCTGTCCTAAAATAACTCACTGGTAAATAATTATTTCTTCCCCCTTTCTTTAAGCTCTGCTTATCCAGATTGAAAGAGAGGTTCAAGTTGACCCTCTTTTGCCTTCTTAACTTGTTTAACCTGGCTTCAACTCCATGATGCTGATCTGTGATTTACTGGGAAGCCTCTAAGCTGAGGTACAAAATGTAATGTTTTCAATTTTACCTTAAGCACAGTCACTCTAATGACCAACAGAAAATTGCATTTCTTCTGAGATGCAAACACAAGAGCATAGAAAGTAGGGATAAGAATTCTTAGTTGTCTTTCCTTTGGCAAAATAATGCAAATGACCTGGCTAGTATGTCATCAGTCTTGTAGCATGTTTTGCTAAGGTCTTTCCTCTTTATCCCGGAAGAAAGATTAATACTTTAATTAATACTTAATGAATAAGAATTCATTTCAATGTCAGTTTTTACAAGTGGATATCAAAAGTTACCCTGAAACATAATGTTTCATTGCTTGGTTTCATAAATTTCTTTAGGAGATTGTTGTTTTTAATCTTTTTTCAAAATGGCACTTGCCAAGTCCCCAAATGAAGTGTGACAGATGTTTTCACTAATTCACAGGATTTAGTGGTTGATGGTAAGACATACAAATTGTGATTATAATAACAATACGACACTAGAGAGGATATCCATGTGATGACTGGCAGACCCTAAATCAGTGATCCCAACAGGTCAATGCTTTATGAGGAACTCACCAGACTAAACCACTCAAGGGCAGGGCCCATATCTGAGTCATTGTGTGTCCCTGTGCCTAGTACAGCTCCTGTTATTCAGTAAACACCTTATTCATGCTGGGTAAACTGCAACAAATTTCAGTTTTTATATTTACTAGACCAACACATTTTGAAGATCTCCTGAATTAAAGCTATTTACATCCTGGGGAGTAAATAAAAAAGAAATCATCCTTGATCACAAGGAAATTATATCTCAATGGTACAGAAAAAACAACACAGGAGAATATTCCACACTACTAGAGAAGTGTATCAATTTTCTTAATAACAATTAAAAATCTCTGAATGATTCTTTTATAGATTTTAAGTCATTGGCATATGTAGTTCTTTTCTGTGTTCCCAAGAAACTGGAGAATGCCTAATATTATTGAGTCTGTGGAACAAGTTATTCAAATAACTATTTGAATAATTGTCTGAATAATTCAAATAATTATTCTGCTCTGTGATAGAGATGTTTAGGTCTAGGAATGGGAGCATACAAAAGGGACTGCAGGAATATTTATAGACTATCGTTTAAATGGTGTCCTGGCTCTTTCCACTAAAAGCTCTCCATTCCCTACTGAAGTAAGTCACTTAGAATTTACCTACTATCACAAATTTATTGAAGAACATAAGATGGAACCTGATTCTCAACAGAATATATCTGAACTCTGGATCCCAATCAAAAAATCATAAAATCCATCATCCCTAACTCCCCTTGTCTTCAAATTGAAGTTTTGATTTAAAAAATCTCGGGCAATTTTTGGTGTGATCACACAAGCATGCCTACATTGACTCTAAGAAGAAGTACACATATATTACAGAGGTTATAAACATGAATTCAGGAGCCAGACTAGCTGGCTTTGAATCCTGGTCCCACCACTTACTATGTAACTGAACAAGTTTCTTAACCTCTCTGGGCCTCAGTTTCTCCATCTGCAAGATAAAGATGACAAAAAATACCAACCTCATAGACTATGGTGAGGATTAAATAAGTTACTGTATCCAGAGTTTTAAAATGATACCTGGCATAAAATAAATCCTTCCTGTGTTTTTGTTGTCATTACTAATAATTTCTTATTTAACAGAGTATTTGTCAGTTGTGATTCATAAAGACCTCACTAAAATTTTGAGGTCAGTAACAAGTTAAGCCTTCTTGCCTGCACCAAGAACCAAAAGTAAGCTTGCGCTCCCACATACATGAAAAAAAAATCTTCAAAATTTTATACAAACATTGAAATCTAATATAGAACTTTTGCTTTTAAATATACTGTTCATAACATCTTTAATTATCCATTTATCCTTCACATCCAAACATATATCACATACATTTTAGGTTTTAATTCCAATTTCCTTAAAATGTAATCATCAGGAAATACAATCTGCAAAATATGCTGATCCTATTTCCACAATGATCCTTGTAAAATGTTGTTAAATTAACACAGGGGTTTTTCTTTATTTCTAGGACTACCTCACATAAATTTAGATTTTTGGAAACTCATAGAGTCCATCTCTATTAGTTCTTAATAATTTCTGTTAGCTGAATTTATGCAGCAATTGGAAAAATGTCTAATGCTTTAATTTTTCCACTTACGCTGTGTACTGGGAGCAATAACAACATTTCTTTTCAGAATTCTTTTCTTTTTCAAAGTTAGGCTAAATCACATAATAAAAGAAACAAAACAAAACCACAGACAATTCAGATGGCTTGCCCAGTGTGGAAGCAGTTTAATTAATAATGCTATAATTGCAGGATAGTCTTTAATTTTTTTGTGATGATATTATTATATTAAAGGAAAGCTGAAAAATCTTAATTCTTATATTAAAATTTTATATTACCTTTTTATATATTCCCTGTAAATTTTTATATGACTGATAATAAAACACATGGCATACTTTCTTTTCTAAATAAGTTACTCAATCTGATGTCAGAAAGCTTCAGTGTGACTTAATTTTTGAAGCCAAAGCTTATGGGAAATACCAGCAATTTCCAGTGACCTGATAATACCGAAGAAAACAGCATAAATGCATATCTTGGAGGTAAGTGGGTGCTAGTGTAGGCCTTGTAAGTTAAAAGCAACATTTTACAATCTCGGCAAGATGTAATGGGTAGTCAAAGTAATGAAGCTAACCCAGGCGTAATGATTAATCTCTGTGTGAGTCACGACCCTGGCAGCTGCATTCTAAATGAACTGCAATCTATATAATGCATTCTCAGGAAGACCAGACAACAAGAAGTTGCATTAGTCCTCAGTGCAGATGGTAAGACTACATGTAGGAGCATACTGAGCTCGGGCTAAAAAGAGCAGAGGTCTAGGTTGAGCAATATTCATAAAAGGATAATAAAATATCACGGATATTTACTGACTCCAGTTTATCAAAACAGAACATGGTATTAACCCTTACTTGATTCAAGTAAGAGCTGGAATATTTAATACCCAGGCTCTGTGGGAGAGGTAACACTGAACGAAATCTTATAAAATGGGGAAGAGCAGAAAGGCTGCTCCAGATAAGAGTTATAGCATGAACAAAGTTATCAAAAGATGTTTGAGGCAAAGTGACTATCCCTGCTTGGTGGAAGATCAGAATTAATGTTGAGAGAGGCAAAAGATAGTTAAGTTTAGACAATTTGTAAAACATTTTAGCAATCGTCATTTAGAAGGGTTGGCAAGGCCTGTTATAACTAACAGAGGTGTAAGATTGGCATTATCATTTGGAAGGAAGGGGGTCTTGGCGATGAATCACATCATTTAGGTAGACAGTCGTCAGGTGCACAGGTAGATCATCTGGAGAGTGGATCAGAAAACTTGCAAAAGGGGATATTTTTCAGGTGAAAAAATAGCAAGAATGATTGGACTGAATCTGTTTTGTAACAAAGGCTCCGAGTTAGTATGCTGTCATGGAATGGGCACTGCTTTCATTGACAAGGGACATGGAAGTTCTTTGCCTTGCCACTGCCAATACCTGGCTCAAGGCCAACATCCCTGGGCTGCAGTTATTGATAAAAGAAAGACTTTGGGCCCTATGGACCCACTTTTATACAGTGTTTACACATGAAACTTTACAATGCCTCCGTCATTGATCAAATTTCCACTGTGACCAGGGGCAATCATTCTGATAAATGCACCTGAAAAATGCTCTAATTGCCTGTCTACATTCATACATATTTATTTCCTGAGTACATATGACTACAAAAATAACACACAGCCTAACCACCCACGTCCCGGAAGGGAAGACGCATATGATGACAGTAACCAAGGACTTCATTGTATTAATTCAATCTTTCCCATGGTACAGATAAAGAAACTAAGGCACAGAGGAGCTATATAATTTGCCTAAAGCTGCACAGCTGATCAGTGACAGAGCTGGGGTTGGAAGGTAAGCCACAAAGTCCAGAGTGCGCAGTTATACCCTCTGCAGGCCCTGCCTCTGCACATAAAGCCGAGCTGGATCAGG
Organism: Loris lydekkerianus; assembly: GCA_963574355.1. Taxonomy (NCBI): domain Eukaryota; kingdom Metazoa; phylum Chordata; class Mammalia; order Primates; family Lorisidae; genus Loris; species Loris lydekkerianus. The sequence goes on along the minus strand of CAUYPK010099757.1, from coordinate 21,447 downwards.
GCTTGTGTGAGAACCCAAAGAGAAGTCTGGGGTGAAGCAGCATCCTCTTTAAAGGAGCCTGTGGTAAGAGGTGTTGGTCTCACTAAGGAGTTGTGTCCTCTGTGTATGAGGTTCCCTCTAGAAGTCATTCAGGGCATATCCTCGGTGAAGATGTGCTCACGTATGGCTCTGACTTTCACTTAGACCCATATTGTATCCAGGCCCACTAGTCCATAAAGATCTTCCCTCCAGATATTAATGGTTCGAGTCAACAGACAGGGTTTAGCCTTTTATTTCCCACACCTGATTCCTTCTCCCAGTATCTGCCCCAGCCAAATTTGCCTTGGGGAGGGAAGAGAACAAGTGTGTGTGGCTACACTTTAGTCTGCCTGCTGAAATCAAAGCCCACACAGCTGCTTTTTGCATCCATTGGAAAGCCAATAACCGTTTGGTTTCCTGAACATTTCACCTTGAAGATCTAGGAAAGAAGAATCAAGATCAACTCTTCAGGGATCATAATCCCTGACCAAGGGCCCCTCCCCAAAATATCAATTCATTCTCTCTAATGCTTGCATGACAGTCTAAGGTCACTCCGAAAACATGTCAGCTGCTCTTCAAGCTGATTGAGGTATGTGTCATTAGAGACGCTTGTTAAAAGCCCCAAGTACTTCTCACTCTGACCACTGTGTCAGAGGTAAAAAGTCCACAGGGGTTTTATCTGCTGATCCATCCACAGCCACACACCCTCCAGATGGCAGGTTGTCTACCTTTAAGTCATTCTCAGAAGATGTTCAAATGATTATTGCAAAGATGACATACTTTCCTGGCAAAGCATTTTACTAAATTAAAAACATTAAACATCATGTCTCTTGAGGGGCTTTTTCCCCCTTCAAAAATTATTTCTCTGAATTAAAATGTGTTTATATAATTTCAGATAAGAATTAAGCAGTCCCTTCTTTTTTTCACCTGCCAGTGGATGTCTGAGTGCACAGACAGCCTTGCTGAGAGCAGGAGGTCCCCAGGGTTACCAGTGTAATTCTTTTTACTCTGGGGTGCTCAAGCACAGAATTGCCTACAATCAATTTGCTTTCACATCCTGGCATTAAACTCACTGTATATAAAAGTATCACAAGTATTTTCAATATAATTCTAAGTAGCAGTGATTTAAAAGGCTTTTTATTGTAATGAAAAAAATTACAAGGCACAGTAAAAGCTGTACAGCCTGTTAGGCTGAGTCCAATCAAACACACGTAAGATTCTCCATAACCTCAAAATGGGTAAGAAAGACTTAAAAATTAAGGAGGTCAATTGATAGTAGTCGTTTTTGATGTCTGACAGATGAAGCAATATACCTGAACAATATTTTGACCTTCTTGTTTCTAAAAATATAAAATGAATCATAATTTAACTTAGCGCTGTGGGAAAGCAGGAGCCTTTCAAAAAAAATGCAGTTGTTATAAAAATATAGGTATTGACATAACATAATCTCCTAAGTATACAGCTGTTTTTTAAGGGCAAAACCAAACACCTTCTAATAAAATGTACACTATGAGTTGTCAGGAGTGAAGATGATGTCTATCTTTGCTGTTTGATTAGAAGTCAAGAAGCAAGACTCAGGCATCCGGTGCTATTCAAACAATTACCATCAATTTCCAGGTACACAAAATAGCCTTAGAGCTGAAGCTAAGAATAACATAAAGATAAAAATATTATTATAACTGTCACATAGTGCCTGGCGCAGAGTAAGCCTTCAATAAATACTTGTTGAACAAATGGAAGAATAAATAATGATTAACACATATCCATGGCATTCTGCTTTTCTATATTCTTGATAGTTATTTTTGCTTTAGTTTTTAAGAGAACTGAGTAAAGCAAATCAGAAAATTGAATTATGAACTGTAGCTGGACAGCTGCTTAATATTCTCAGCCCCCTTCAGACCACCAAACCATCTCTTCTGACCAAGTCCTCAACCTAAGTCTTCCAAGCATTTATGGAAAGGCAGAACTCAACTCCCACCACCACCAAGTGGCGTGCAATTGCACCCCACAAGAGCTAACAGAAGCAACGTTCAGTTTTGTTATTAACTAAAGAGGTGGAAAAAAGAGAGTTATCAGATAAAATACAGGAACCCCAATTAGACTGAAAGCCAGAGAAACCATAAATACTGTTTTAGTATAAGTCTGTCTCAAATGTTGCATGAAACATACTTATAGTAAAAAATTATTCATGATTTATCTGAAACTAATTTAACTCACCACCGGGTATTTTTATTTGGTAAATCTGGCAACCCAGAAGGAAGGCATACATACCTGACTACATACCAGGTGTTTCTACATATACAGACTCTGATGGAAGGGGCAAACATTTGGATAAGAAGCAATGGTACAGTTACCCTGATGCATTATCCTGTGAAGGGCAGTTTTTCATAGTTCACAAAAATGATTTTGTTAAAGATGCTTACATGTTTAAGCACACAGTGGTGCTACATGTTGAATGCTTCTAAAGATGAAGGTAGCATTACATTTAGACAGCAAAGACAGAAAAAATGTCAAGAGACAGAATAAACATTGTTTGACATTAATGGTCCATTTAAGAAAGTATGATACACATATATGTTCTATAGACAGATCAAAGGTAAAATGACCTCAAAAAGTCTTGAGTTTCAACTGTTTTTATGCTGTGAAAGAAAGTGAAGGCTTATGAAAGGTGACATATTGATTAAATGATTATTAATGTTTATTACATACCCATAAGAAGCTAGTGGCTACTCAGAAAAGCCATGTTGCCATGGCCTAAGGAGAAAGTGGCCTGTCTTAGAGTCCTGAGTTACAGTCTTAAAGAGGAGGATGACATGTGTGGTTAACCAGCAGGAGGGTCAGATATTTGTTCAACTGAAATCTAACAGTCCACAAATGATAGGTAGGAAATTCTTAAAATGAAAAATGGACCTTGTCCTTCTATTTCAAGAGTTCTCTTGATGTATAATTGTCGAGCAAAGCCCTGGCAAGAAGAGTGAGTTTCCCTGTGTTCAGTGCTTCAGGCCACGCAGGGCAGGGTGAAGTGTTTCCTGACAATACAAACTCTAAAGCTTGATCAGGACCTCAGAATAAGGCCCATTCTTCCCAGTAGAGTCCCACCTTTGAGAACAGTCTTCCAAAACCTTTCTAGGGGAGAATAAAGAATCTTTTTCAACCGTATCTGCTATAACGACAGTCAAAAGGAGGAGGAAAGAAAGCAATATTTGTAGTCCTTACATATGCTCTTCATTTTAGTTCTCACAACAGCACTGTATGGTGGGCATTGTTTTTCTCATTTTAGCAATGGTAATCTTCTAGGAGTGAGAGAATTTAAATAGATACCCAAGATTATAGAACCAAAACTTGGTGTATCCAAGATTCTAACCCAGGCCTCTCTGACTCACATTGCACTATAATACTTCCAGATCTGGAGCACCTTCTTTGCTGTTAGATAAAACATCAGCCTCTTGAGCTAATCAGAAGAAAGGCTGTATTCAAAGGGAGGGCAAACAAGAAAACTGAATGTTTTAATTTTCTATAATCATATTTTCATAGGTGAATTATGAAACGGGTGATTCTAGGGGCAAAAAAGAAAGAGTTGCTCATGAAAAGCTGTATTATGAAACTCTTCCAGTTAACTTTTGGAGTTGTCATTTTCCGAAATAAATCATGAAAAACCCCAAATTTGCAATTACATTATCCATTTAATACCAAAATTAAATGCAGAAAGTTAATCAGGAAAACAAACTCTGTTAACTTTGCCTTCAAGGACTAGAATTCTAAAAAGTTACAGCTAAATAAAAAGAAACCATAAAATAGAAACTTTAGATCACAGCATAAAATAAACCTCAAATCAGATAGTCACAGGCCGTAAAAAGCTTGGCTTCTAGAGTCATGTAACCCAGATTAAAATCACAACCTCACCTCTTACCAGCTATATAATCCTGTCCCCCTGTACCACAGTCTCCTTGTCTATAAAATAAATACAATAATAGAACCTCCCTCATAGGGCTGTCAGGAAGTTTAAATGTGATACTCCATACAACATGCTAGGCATACAGCCTGGCACGTCAGAAGTAGTTGATAAATATCAGCTCCTATTTTTATCATCATTAAAATGTTGTATTAAAAATGAATTTGCAGATATAAAATGAAAGGTTTGCATTTATCTCTGCAGGTTTTCAAAGTTAAGATCCTAAACACCAGAAACCCCAAATACCTTTTCTCTAACTCAGTATTAAAATGTTCCTAGCAATAGCTGTCTCTTTAACTCATGCTCCATGGCTGAACCACAGAATTCAAAACCCCAGGCTGGGCCCTAATATGAACACTGCTCTGTTGTGTTAAGGTGCTGCACACAAAAGAGATTACTTGGCTCGTAGACCCTTTTGTCACCCAAAAGCTCCCCACACGATTATACTATTGATTTTAGGTCACTCGGGGTTTATATTGATGTTATTCTAAAACAGAGTCTACATGCACGACTATGTAGGGATGTTTGTGTGTGTGTGTGGACAGCGGGTATGGGTGTATGTGTGTGTGTGTGTTCAGGAAGAATGATACGCTCTGTAGAGGCAGAAGAAACATCCCAGCACCTAAGACTGGGTGCTTCACCTCCAATTCCAGCTGAGTGAGTCGTTCATCAGCCCCAAAGGGTAGGTGCTGATGTTACCCTGCACAACTCAGCACGAACCATCACCTCTCCATCCCTTGTGGAAAGCAAAGCCTCCAGGGATCCCACGGAGCCACAAAGCTTTAAGACACAGGCCTGCTGTATTTTTTTCCTCCTGAAAAAATTTACAGGCTATTTTCCCACCCTTCCTCTGAGCTTGGATATTGAGGTTAAAATGTACCTACTGAGCAGGTAATGCATTCCGTATTAAGGATCCATCATGGGCGTATGTCTTCTGAGCATAATGGTTCCTTTGGAGCTATTATAGGTACGCCGCGAATAGATATTAGGAATAATACACAAAGAGTGGCTGAAGGAGAGCCCATATTAACTACTGTCAGACTTTTAACATTATTCAAAACGAGGCTTTTTTTTTTTTTAATTCCTGGGGTTTAATACCTCAATACTTTGTAAACTGAGCACTTTTCAAAGAGACCTCCACATTCCTACAGAGCTGTCTTTAGGGGAGCTTTGATCTCTGCAGAGCACCTATCTTGTGTTTCTGTAATTGCTCTCCTGTAACAAGTCTCCCTAGCACGTGAAGGGGGAAAATCCTTTTATTAAGGCTATAAACCTAACTGACCACAGTGATGGAATGTGCAGGTTGGGCGGGAGCCCTTAGCTCTCCAGGAATGAAAAAGAAATGGGGAACTGGGGAAAGTCTTCATGTTAAAACAAAATGAAATATTTATTAAACATGTTTCTGCTGTCCCAGGAGGTTAAGAGTCTGCCCTGTGGTCCGCTGAAAGGTTTGATCTTTGTTCAGTATTGTGAATGCTGATTTCAATAATGGGGCGAAAGCTGAGGAAGTTATGGCTGAAATTTTGGCTAAAGATGACAGCTCCACGTTTCGAATTGCACAAAGCAGTCTGAAGGATTAAAACAACAAAGCCTGCTCAAAAGTATTGAGTTTCCCAAAGTGTAATCTTCCTATCGGCGATTCACACTCTTAGGACGGGGAGGATTCCTCGTTTGCTTTGACTTTGCCATATTAATCTTACTTTACAAATACATGTGGTGATTTATATCATGTTTAATTAACTGATTGAGGGCTCTGGTGGTAAAAATGGCATCGCATTAAGCTCTGTCCGTATGGCAAATTCGAATCACATCCTTAGCCTTGCAAGAACAAAATATCCCAAGAGTCACTGATGACAGGATGTAGGAATTGAAATCAGGTCCCTCCTGTTGTTCAAGAATCTAGGGAGGTTGCCTGCCATATGCCCGTCACTTCCCGGGGGCTGGGGGGTGGGGGGGAATGACAGGATAAAAGAAAGGAAGGCTCTAGTTCTTCCAATATGTTCAAATCTCAGATGAAAATGATTGTGGAGCAGCGCTGTATAGAGGCCAAGATTCACATGGAAGTGTGTCTCAAACTTTGCAGAGCGCTTAATGAGAGGCTTTTGTGGTGTTTTGATATGTAGGGTTTTCTTTTGTTTTGTTTTCCGAAATGGCTGCTCAGGGTTTTCGAGAACTGATAGGTGAAAAAGCTGTGGTTTACAGCTGAATTGAAAAAGCAGGAATATTTGTTAAAAAATAAAAGGGGGAATTCTTATATAATAAAATATATGTGCACTATGATTCCAGAGAAAGCAAATTGAACTTGACTACTAAAAACCACACATCGGGATACTGGTTTTAAAGTTAATAGTTTTGGAAGTTGTTTAATTTTTTCCTCTCAAAAATCTGTGGTGATTATTTACAACATCTAAAAAAAATGTAAATTGACTACTGATCTCTTTTAAATAATTTTGAAATTGTAAAATGCACATTGAATTATATGAGTCAGATAGCATAATACTAAAAGTTTGAAAAGAGGATTAAAAATATATACTCCTTGGGTGGTGCCTGTGGCTCAAGGGGTGGGGCACCGGCCCCATATGCAGAGCCGCCATATGGCAGGTTCAAACCCAGCCCCAGCCAAAAACTGCAAAAAAAAAAAAAAAAAAATACACGCCTTAATATAATGGTTAACACTTCTGTGCATTCTTTTTTATTATTTGCGTATTGTAAAATTAATATAATACTATACCTTAATCTTGTATTCTAACTTTTTTCCACTGAGTATTTTATCACACATTTCCCATACTGACACATAACTATAATTTTTATTGACTCCATACTATTTCATCAAATAAATGTTGTCATCTTTTTCTAACCATGATTCCATTATCTAAGCACCACCTTCCAATGTTTATTGTTATAAATAACATTCTAAAGACAATTTTTGTATATATGGATTTTTTTATAAAACATTTTTTAGAAGACATTTCCTCATACCTATATATTTCTTTAAACAGTGTATAAGTAAGGAAATGTTTCTTCCAAGGGAAAGTGGAAAATAAAATAACCTGCAAAGGTATCGCTGTATAGAAAAATTTCACCTGAAATAAACATGCAATCAAAGTGACACTTCAACCTTGTAGTGAGTATTGGCAACATGAGAAAGTATTTCATTTGTACTATTTTGTCTTCTAAATGTTGTGTTCTTCTTTTAAATAAGCATATAATAACAATGAAATAAATTCTGAATTTTCTATTTGGTTTTACCCATCCATTGCTATTTTGATCCAGAAAAAAAAAAAAGTCCATGTAATTATAATTAGAGTTTTAGAAAGTTTTAGATTTCCTAGAGAGTATTACATATAGACTATTAAGCCAGCACACAGTTCATTTTTTCAAATGATCATTATTTTAGTTAAATGTGAAGTGTGTCTTTAGCAATTAGTAATTCTGGATGTTTTCATGTCATTAATTTAGAATATTGTGAATTGGGTAAGTTGACCAACATATTTTAATTAAAACCTCTTTGGATTTTGATAAGCAATTTAAACTTTTCAACTGTGGTGTGTGGCTGCATAGGCAGCTTGTAAAAAGAATAATCATCTAGACTTTTTCAACTTCCTGAAATCATTCAAAATAGAGCAGTTTGGGATTGCTTCATTTGGAAGTAATAAGTTCTAAAACATAGTCTGCTGAAGTTTGGTTTCAATTCTCAACATTCTAGATTTTCTTAACCAGTGTTAGTTATTTTCATAAAAAAAAATGCATAAACATAAAATGTTCACTAGCAGCCTATTTTATCAAGAAATTGGCAACTTCATTTAACATGACCTACAATTTTATGAAACATCATCACATTTGATTCAAATCAAGTGTGTAGGAGGGTCCTATGATACATCTCTCACAATTTGGGACACCAGAGCTCATTTCCCTGGATGGTTTGTTAGAGTCAACATGTTATTGTTGGTCAGAGATAACATGACATTTTTGTGTTCCAAATCTGTCCCCTTCAGTGAAATCTATTTCTTTTGTATAGTTTAAAAACAAAAGAAACACATTCCTTCTGAAGCACAGGAAGGAGAGGCAATTAAAGTGAATTTGATAAAATCTAATGTACTGGACTGACAGTAAAAAGGCTATGCTTATTTGATTGTTGACTAGTTTTGTCTTTAAATAATGGTCTTCTTTTGACATTGAATGTATATATGTTTGCAATAAACATAATTTATGAACATTTTAACACATGTGTACTCAGTGGGGTGGATTATCATACTGATATAAATAGATTTAATGAGCAGTCAACCGCCACATGCTATGACATATGATGGGGCAGCCAGAGAACACAGATAATTCTTGGAGTTTCATAATAAAGCTTTTCTCTTGGTTCAACTTTTTAAAACCCTTTCTTTTGAGGTGGGGTTCACCAACTCTGAAATAAGATTGGGGTTTTACTACAATAGTTTACTTGTGACATTTAAAAAGCAATCTTCTTGCTTTCTTTAAAATAAAATAAATGTATTTGAGCAAACTAACTCCATCTGGCCAAATTTCAGGAAATAGGTCATGGAGAGACAAGACATATTTCTACTACCAAAAAAAATTGATATATTCTTTGCTTGTCTTTATTTTATAATAATAGCATGATCCTGCCCAATGGCTGCTACCCAATCTTTACAAGAAGAAAAATTTTTAGAATGGTTCTACATTCTAAAACAGATCCAATGGGCATATTGCCTGGATAAATTATTCTGAAAAAACCATCTTCTTAGCCAGTTATCTGCTCTCCTTGAACACAAAGCAACAATCTGTTAAGCGTGCCTAATAAGATTTTTTCTTAAGAAAAGAATTCAATGGTATAAAGCCACCTCTTCAAACAGTAGAAATGGGAGCCGACGTGGGCATGCAAAATCTTCAATTTAACCGTACTTTATTTGATAAAGAATTATTTTTGTGAAGAGGTAAATTGAAATTTAAGATGAACTTTTATTTTTCTTTTAATATTTTCCCAGCTTGATTACGGGCAAAAAAAGGAAAAAATAAAACTAGCATGAGTAAGGCACTGTCCAGATGAGATGGCAGGAGGAGAGAGAGTCTTGGCAAAGATAGGATACAGTGACTTTTTATAGACGCATGGCAAGGTTGCAGACGTTATGCATCTTATCCTCCATTTTCAAAGGGGGTATTTGAAGCTTTTTACCAACACCTTCTCCTTCCACTCCCATTCTCACATTTAAAACTCACTGTGTCCCCAAACCAAAGCTCTGGTTTCTAAAACAGGCAAGCCTGAGGATGTCCTGGACGGACAGACCAGCGGCGACCCCGTGCTCCTGGTCGTCTGTTAGAAGAGGGGTGTGCACTGCTCAGGGCTAGGACCTGATGAACTTCCCTGGAGTGACTCCCTTGAGGAATCCAGCCCTTTCACCAGCGAAGAAAATGGGCACCACCTAGTGCTTTTTTGATGCAAAGGCTGTTTCTACTGGTGTGGAGGAGAGGGGACATACCTTGGGTAAGTGACCTTTACAAAGGAGAAAGGAAAGGAGTCACTTGGCTTTAACCCATATGTCCTAAAAAAAGAAGAAGAAAAAAAGAAGAAGAAAAAGAAGCAGGTGATAATCTTAAGACAAATTCAGTGCTTCCAAATCAGGGATTTCCTTGGGATTGTTTTCTTTTTCTTTTCATTCTTTCCCTTCTTTTATATTTTTTGTTTTAACAATTATTGGTCTATTCACGAGAAATAACACTTTCCCTTATCAAGATGCTAATTTCCTTTGTATCATGTTATGTCTCTTCATTTCCTTTGAGATTAACTTGAAAGAATTTCTAAGAATTTTCTTTGGGTCCAAAGAGACAAAGCAAAGTGAGCACCAGTCCACCCTCCCAAATTCATTCTAACAAGGAGTCTCTCCGGAGTTCTCCTAACACAACAAATAGCTTTTATGAAAAATGATGTGTAGCACAAAATCTTTTGCAGTGCAATAAGATCAAGTTAACCACTCATGCCTCTAGGAAAAAGCTCAGGAAGTTTTATCTGATTGGCAAAATGGACCCAGATATGAGTTCAAGGATTGAGTACACTTTGATGAAATTTCACAGCAATGAAGTCTGATTATCTGAATGATTGCTTAAACCTTTTAAAACATAACTCGGCGAAGCACTAGATTTTTTGTTGTTGTTGCTGGAAAAACAGATGGGCTTGTGGGGAATCAGAGAATAGCCATTTCATGCTGTTTACTTTTTCAATAACACTTCGCCTAGAACTACTCTTACCATTATTGCTTTTAAAAAGAATAAGAATGACTTCCATAGCTAAAAGGTGGATCGTTCTGCAATAAAATTAGAAACCTTAGTGTAGAGCAAGGTGGGGGACAGAAATGGGGCACATGAGCAACCTGCTACTCATAACTGGATTAACAAGGGTCTGCTGCACATCTAGGAACTAACTGGCTGACTTGGAACTCATTAGTGATCTGTTTATCTGTTAATGCTGCACAACAGAATTCAGAGAGAAAACAGGCTGTGAAGAAACAGATAAAAATGATTATAACTTCTTTCAGCTAAACACTAAGCCACCTGCACATAAGGGAATGAAAGGAGCAAAACCCAAGATTATGATTTTTCCCACATGGGCTGCCCCCAAATCCTTCCATTATCAGAGGGCAATGCAGTACTTAGATATAGCACTTTGAGATTGTCTGATGAGGCAACTTAAAAATCCCCACAGCACTCTCATACCATTAGCTCTTTTATTGCTGTAATTTAGGATATTGAGTAAATGATTTGAAATAAATTTTATAATTTATACCAACGAGATAAAACAAATCTTGAAATGAGTTTTTTCTATGCACGCAAGAAAAAAAAAAAAGATTGGGAACTGATCTCTTTGGGATTTCATGGGTACAAATTATGTACTTTTAGGCTTAAGACTAAACGGGAGATCGTGTCTTGGCAGGTTTAAGATGGACAGGAGTTGATTGGCTGAAACCATCAGGTGTGGCTGGACCTGTCTTTTCCCAAATATGTACCTGTAAGATAATGGAAGGAGGTGGCTATCTTAATCACCTTTTAAATGAAAGCATTGTTATATTTTGCATTCAGTGTGAATTCCCCAAATCTTAATATCACCACTAGTCTGGGTCAGCCTATTAAAGAAAAACAATTTTTTTTTCCTTTCTTTTTCCTCCCTTCCCACCCAACCCCCCTTTGCTCTCTGTCCTGCCCTTCCCTGAATGCTGTCGTTCACAGTGAAACCCTCTGGTAATGACAGCCCTGAAGTGATCCTGTACTTTCTTGCCTTCCCGTTAACAGTAGCATGATCCTGCACGCATGCCAGCTCTGTGGCTGAAGGATGCTTTCATATTTTCTAGAGGAAAGAGGGACCATTTCAATTTATTGCCTTGACTACCTCAGCAGTTTCACTAAGTTCTGGCACATAAATGGATGTTTTATTAAAGAAGAAGAAAAGGGAGGAAAAAGGGGAGGTGGAGAAAAAAGAAGAAAAGAAGAAAAAGAGAGAAGTGAAGGATCAGCCTCTTTTTTGCTCAATATTGTGCCAGTGAAACCCAATAACATATTTCTTTTTTTCTCCCTGGAATTCACTGGAGCAGTCCACCCCGTACATGATGATCAGAGGTGAGGAATAGCAAAGAAATGCATTGGACTTGTAGAAAAAGCAAATGACCCATGCCTATGGGAATGTGGGCTCCCTTGGGAATAAGCAGTGGTCAGAATGTGGATCACATATTTATTATCTCGTCCCCCTTAGTGCACCTCGGATAGCAAAGGGCTGTGCCCCCACCGTGGCATGGCCTCTGCACACGTGGCTGGCTGGCATCTGAGGGCGCAGTCAGACTCGCCACCATCCTGCGTGCCAGAGCTGCCTGACCGTCCTCATCTCATGCTGTTGATGGATGGTACCTCCTTCTGCTGAGGTAACAAAACTGAACACAATCAATAGTTCTACCCAAATACCTGTTATTTTAAAAATAGGGCCAGAGTGATTTCTTGGCTGTAAGGAATTCAGGAGATGCTATTTTTTATAGTTTAAATAAAATTGATTTTCCCTGCTTTAGAACCCAGATCACTCAACACACTCCTGGTGTTTCAAGCTGGGGTGAATTTAGAATATATGAAACAGACGTGTTTGTTTGAAGATACCTTGTTTGTTAATGTCAGTGTTGCTTTACGTTATAGTTCCATAAGTTCAAATCCATGCTCGAGAAGGTAGGGGCAGGCTACAGACAGAACAGAAAAGATGAGAACTGTTTTGAGTGTTTATTATCCTCTAAGAAAAAGCGTGTCTTCTTTTTCATGCAACAGGCCAATGATAATTGAAGCCAAATTTGTCTGGGTATGGAGTCCATGTTTTCCTACCGTACCAATGACCAAAATTGACAGTGACAAACAGATTTTATAATGTGACCCAACATACACATACATTACAAAAACAAAGTTTCACGAAACAATATTTCCCTTTGCACTTCCAATTGACACTAATTTTGCCCTTCCCATTCCATAATAATTCAATTTTTAAAAATTCTGGTTGCAATTCCATTAAATGAGTCTCATCACCTAATATTGTATCATGACCCATAAACACTGCACTATGCCATTATGCATAATTTTGAATTATGCAGAATTAGACTTGGTTTCTGTGTGATGGTCATGAGTATACTTGCTGGGGTTGCATTCAAAGTTCCATCAATATGGTTCGGGTTGTACTCAGAATTACAATATGAATTCCCCCAAATTCTTAGGTTGAATTCACTGGAGATATTCATATGCTTTTTATAGGATCTTTTACTTAAAATAAAAACAATTAAAAGTGAGAAACCAAGTATTTTAATAATAAAAGCCATAAAAAGAATAATAATTACCATTGCTATTATTAATAATGACTGTTGAACTCACAACCTGCCAGCCACTGTTCTAAAAGCTTTAAATATAACTCATTTAATTCTCACTGTCACTTCATGAAAGAGGTAAATATTATTACTTTCATTTGCAGCCAGAATTCCTTCATCTGCTTTATCACCAATTTCCCATTGTAAAATGTTATTATATTTTGCAGAAGATGAATGAGATTGTGACTATTACTTGAGAAATATGCATTTCTATGCTTGGTTTAAATAAAATATAAAAGCCTGTATCATCTGATGGGTTTGATGAATCTGACTGGCTTTTTAGTAATAAATCATTGAATTTAAAATAATTTCTTATAGAAAAAAAAATTCAGAACATTCAATGATGAGTTAGCATGCATTTGCCTTCAAATAACGTGAATTTCTGGCCATATTAATCCATAAACCTGGAGGCCCAAAGCTGATGATGGTGCCAAGCCTGGTGGATTGAGCAGGTCATCAGTGTCACTGCAGTCCCAGATTCCTTCCATCTTTTGGCTTCCCTGTTCCTTGTCAGCTTTGCCCTCTGATGGCTGCACAGGTCCAAGTGTCTTGTCCAAACATCACAGTGATAGGAACAAAGGTCTCTTTCTCAGGAGTGAGATAAGTCCTTCTTAAATAGTAATCAGCAGATTTTCTTTGGCTAAAAATGAGTTACATGCTGATTTCTAACCCAATCACTGGTAAAGACAATGGGATCAGCAACATGGGATTAGAAAAGCTCGCCTCCTGGAACGAGGGATGAGGCGGACTTCCCTGAAGCCCATAGGGCTGTGGACAAGGAAAGGGGGGTCTCATGAATATAGATACCAAGTAAGCAGTGTCTGATACAAAGAGGAAAAATGTTTGTTTCAAAGGGAATATTTGGTCAAATAGAAAGTAGAACAATTTCCCATTATTAATCTCTTTAATGTTACATAAAAATTAGCAAATTTAACAAAGAAACATATCTATAAGAATCCATTATACATTTTCTGTTTGCTCTGAAATTAACAGGACCCAGTGCTTTCATTACCAGAAAGAAGAAAATTAGATAGGTTAATAAAACAAACATCTGGAAAATATCAACACTTATGAAAATAAATTAATGTCATCCCATGTATACACTGAAGGCAAGTTGGCATTTGCCAACAACTACAGGTAAAATGTTACAGAAATTATTGTACTACTTCCTACTTCCTCAGTGGATTTGGACTAATTCATTTAACTTATTTTCCTAAAGGAAAATTCAGTTGTGGTTCTGAAAAACAACCATATAAAAATATATAGAATAATGGTGTTTACTAGTTTTTGATAGAGTCTGAAGCTTACCACAGTTAGGTTAGGTTTTTCCTGCTGACTGCTTCTTATCCACCTGTTCCCCTCTCAAAAACATACAAACTGGGTTTTTGAAAAACTGAAGTTTTTTATATTGACCTAATTTTAGACTTATGGAAAAGCACTTTGAGAATGGCTCTAAGAATTCACAGATAGCCTTCTTCCACATTCCTGAAATGTTAAGGTTTTGCCACATTTCCCTAATCTATCTCTTTGTGTGTACATAAGCACACACACACAAACACACACATATGCTTTATGTATACATGTTTATGTGTGTGTAGACATGTATAATGGGTGTATGCACACATTTTAGTAGAGCCTGGGAAGCTTCTGCACAGCCAAGAACATAGTAAGTAAAGCAAGCAGACAGCCCTCAGAATGGGAGAAAATATTTGCAGGTTATACCTCCAATAAATGTCTAATAACCAGAATGTACAAAGAACTCAATTGTATTAGCAAGAAAAGAATACATGATCCCATCTCAGGGTGGCAAGGGACTTGAAGAGAAACTTCTCTAAAGAAGACAGACGCACAATCTATAAACACATGAAAAAAAGCTCATCATCCTTAATCATCAGAGAAATGCAAATCAAAACTACTTTGAGATATCACCTAACCCCTGTAAGAGTAGCCCACATAACAAAATCCCCAAACCAGAGATGTTGGCATGGATGTGGAGAAAAGGGCACACTTCTACACTGCTGGTGGGAATGCACACTAATATGTCCCTTCTGGAAGGATGTTTGGAGAATACTCAGAGACCTAAAAATACACCTGCCATTTGATCCTATAATTCCTTTACTAGGTTTATACCCAGAAGACCAAAAGTCACAATATAACAAAGACATCTGTACCAGAATGTTTATTGTAGCCCAATTCATAATTGCTAAGCATGGAAGAAGCCCAAGTGTCCATCGACCCACGAATGGACTAGCAAATTGTGGTACATTTATACCATGAAATACTATGCAGCCTTAAAGAAAGATGGAGACTTTACCTCTTTCATGTTCACATGGATAGAGCTGGAACATATTCTTCTTAGCAAAGTATCTCAGGAATGGAAGAAAAAGTATCCAATGTACTCAGCCCTACTATGAAGCTAAACTATAGCTTTCACATGAAGGCTATAACCCAACAATAGCACAAGACTATCGGGAAAGGGCCAAGGAAGAGGAAGGGAGGGGGAAGGTTTTGGTGAAGGGAGGGTAATGGGTGGGGTCACATCTATGGTGCATCTTAGAATGGGTACAGGCGAAACTTACTAAATGCAAAATACAAATGCCTACATACAGTAACTAAGAAAATGCCTTGATGGCTACGCTGAACAGTTTGATGAGAATATTTCAGATTGTATATGAAAGCAGGACACTGTGCCCCTTTATTGCACTAATGTACACAGCTATGATTTAACAATAAAAATAAATTAATTTTAAAAAAAATTAAAAATTTGGGCAGCGCCTGTGGCTCAGTGAGTAGGATGCGGGTCCCATATACCAAAGGTGGCGGGTTCAAACCTGGCCCCAGCCAAACTGCAACAAAAAATAGCCGGGTGTTGTGGTGGGCACCTGTGGTCCTAGCTACTCAGGAGGCTGAGGCAAGAGAATCGCGTAAGCCTGACAGCTGGAGGTTGCTGTGATCTGTGATGCCACAGCACTCTACTGAGGGTGACAAAGTGAGACTCTGTCTCTAAAAAAAAAAAAATTAAACATTTATTAAAAGACAAATAACCTGATTTTAAAAAGGTTATTATGATTTTTAAAAAACATTATGCTATATAAAATAAGCCAGATACAAAAGGACAAATATTATATGATTCCACGTATATGAGGTAGCTAGAAAAGGCAAATAGAGATAGAAAACAGGATAGAGATCACCTGTTCTAAGGTTTCTAGGAGCGGAGTAGAAAGTGGAAGGGGGAGTTACTGTTTAACAGAAACAGCGCGGGGTTATGAAAACACTTCAGACATGGATAATAGTGATGGTTGTGCAACATGTGAGTGTATTCAATGTCACTGGATTGTACACTCAAAAATGGTTAAAATAGTAACATTTTTACCACAATAGGAAAAAATTTAATTTTTAAAAAACGGGCAGAAGATTTAGAGAGATGCTTCATTCAAGAAGACAAACAAATGGGCAATAAGCACATGAAAAGGTGCTTGACAGCCCTAGTAAGCAGGGAAATGCAAATTAGCCCAAGAATGAGAGACCAGTACACAGTCACTGGAACAGGGTGAGGAACCTGCGGCTGAAGGCCACATCTGGCTTTCTAGGTCCTCAAGTACAGAGCCTTTTGATTGAATCCAAATTTTACAACACAAATGCTTTTATTTTTATTAACGCTTTTTTGTTCATCTTTTTATGTATTTTATTTTTTAAAACGAATGTATTTAAAATACCAAAGTTAGTTAAGTTTCAACAAAGTAATCCTCCCAGATTGACCAGCATAATTAAAACAGCAGTAAGCCTTACGGGCTAAATTAACCGCTCAGGATTTAGTTCTAACTTCCTCCATCTGACTGGTGCCGCGACTGCAGGAGGCTGGTTGGCCAGACTTTATGGGGGTTGAGTACACCAGTCTGTTATCAGCTTTTGACAATGGTGCACTGTGTTTCTGTTTGAAGTAGAATTTGTAAATAGTTCCACAGCTCAACAGTATTTTTTAATTCTGTCTGCTTAAAATCAGTCCATCGTGTCAGAAGACCAAGAGAACATGGAAGGAAAAAAAACGATTTTCTAATGAGGATTGAAAATTGTAATAGTGTCTTGTTTCTGCTAAAGAGAAAAACAATTTGCTTGCTTTGTGATACTTCAGTATCAACATTAAAAAACTTCAAAGCTCATCAGCATTGTCACACCCATAAGGACCACAGGTAATTTAAACCAGAGGGAAAGGCATGGAAGGTTGTATTGCAGAAATTAAAAGATAAAAAGCAAAGCCAATTCTTTCAAACAGCAATAGACTTGGCAATAATGCTACTGAAGCAACTTATAAGTAGCTTATATACCCGCGAAACCATTAAGTGAGGCAGTAATTGGGAAAGAATGCACTGTTAAAGTTGTAGGATGTGGCTGAAATTGTAGGATGCTTACACCCTGGGAACATTTCAAAGTCCAAACAACTGCCTCTTTCAAGGGAGAACCATAATGCTTGGCAGCATGAACCAGACTCCAACTTAACAGAACAACTTCATGCAATATTCCAAAAGGAAATATATATATTATCCAATTACACTGGATGAATCAATTGATAGACAGTACTGACTCTGCACAGGCTTTAGACTTCATTCAGGTCATAACAGAAAATTTTCTTTGCTAGGAAGAGTTACTCGCTTTAGGCCCTCCCGCAAACAAAACATGGAGAATAGCTATCTTCAACACCTTTCAACATAAATATCATGAAGTTGAACTAAATTTGTTAAATTTAGAGAGTATATATACAGACGGTGCACCTTCCGTGACAGGAAAACGTGAAGGTTTTATTGCACAGATAAAAAATGTATTAAATGATCCAGATGCTATCATTTCTTTTCATTGTATCTTACGTCAGCAAAACCTCTGTGCTAAAGCCACTATTTTAAGTGATACTTTGCAACAAGTTATAAGTACTGTTATCCATGCAAATGCAAACCTGAGATATTCAGTGTGATTTGCCATATCATTCTAAGCGGCATGGGCTACCACAGGGACAGGTGTTTGCAAAAATTTAATTTCTGCAAGAACAGTTAGTTAAATTTTATGAAAAACAGAATCAGCAATGTGAATTATTGAAAAAATATTTTTACAGGAATGCAGCATTTCTGTAAGATATGTCAAATCAAAACGAATATTTCTTTCAATGTAAAACTGAGTCTATACATGGTATGTGGCAAAAAAAATTCAAAAAGTTTGAAAAAAGCTAGCTTTTTTTTTCTTATAATTTTCTTAGTAACATTTTCTTTAGCTTACTTTAAGAATACAGCATATAATACATACAACATACAAATACTCATTTTAAGAAAAGAAAAAACTGTATTAAAACTATAATACTTCAATATATACCAATAATGTTTTTTATCTTTTTTTTTTTAGACCTCAGTTGTTTTTTTTTTTTAATTGTTAAATCATAGCTGTGTACATTAGTGCAATAACCTGTACCCATTCTAAGATGCGCCATAGATGTGGCCCCACCCATTACCCTCCCTCCACCAAAACCTCCCCCCTCCCTTCCCCTAAAAGCTAGCTTTTTATCAAAACAATTCTTCAAAAGGAAAATTCAGATGAACATTTTTCCCAGGTAACAAACATCACTGCTGAGCAGGATGATGTGCAAATCATTTAAAGAATACCCAACTATTATAGACCTATTAATTGGAGAATACAATGAAAGGTTTGCTGACTTCAAGAATTAGGACATCACACTCAAGTTAGCATTTCAGCTTCGCCTAGTTGATATCACCAAGGCACCTAAAGTACAGATGGAATTGATGGAGCTCTCAGTAGAAGACATTTTCAATTCATTGTTACATGCTAAGAAAGACTGAAATATGGAAAAATACAGTATGATACCCACACCTGAAAAGTGTTTTCTTGCTTTATAACCACTTATAGCTACTCATCTACATTCTCCTCCCTAATCCAAATCAAGACTCCGTTAAGGTCACAAATGACTAAAACCGATCTGGAGGATCAACTGGAACTGCCCACCACCCCTATACCGAAACCAAATCTTCAAATCATTTCCAACAAAAAGCAGACATAACAAAGTCTTTAAAAGATTAGTTAACTTTAAAATTAACAAATAGTTTTCATGTTTGGAAATTACTAAGTAGATAGCAATGCAGCTTTATTTGGTAACATCTAAATTAATGTGGCCTTCCAACATGAAAATGTTCCCCATCCCTGCCCTAGGGTGACTATAATGGAAAAGACAGATAATACCAAGTGTTGGTGAGGCTGTGGCAAAACTGGAGCCTTCATATACTGCTGGTGGAATTATAAAATGGTTTGGCCACTTTGGAAAATCATTTGGCTATGTTTGTTATTATTGTTGTTTTAGTTCCTGAGGCTGAAATGGCTATGTTTTAAAAGTTAAACATAAGCTCACTATAAGACCCAGCAATTCCACTTCTAATAATTTACCCAACAGAAATAAAAACATATTTCCACATCAAAGACTTGTCATAAGTGTTCATAAAAGCTTTACTGCTACTAGCTAAGAATAGAAAATAATCTCAATGTCTATCAATTAATGAACGGATAAGCAGAATGTGGCATAATCATACAATCGAAAACTACTCAGGCATAAAGAGGAACATGACACGTTCTAGAACACGGCTGAACCTCAGAAAGATTATGCTAAGTGAAAGAAGCCAGGCACAAAAGACTTAATATTATATAATGCCATATACATAAAATTTCCAGAAAAGACCAATTCATAAATACAGAAAAGAAATATAAATGAGTGGTTGCCTGGGGCTGGGTGGAAGTAGGGATTTACTATAAACAGGTTTGTGTGATTTGGGGGGATATCGCAATTCCCTAAAACGGAATAGTGTTGATGGGTTGTCTGATTGCATAAATTTACTAAAAACCATTTATCATACACTCACAATGGGTGAATTTTTTTTTTTTTTAGACAGAGCCTCAAGCTGTCACCCTGGGTAGAGTGCCGTAGCATCACAGCTCACAGCAACCTCCAACTGCTGGGCTCAAGTGATTCTCCTGCCTCTGCCTCCCAAGTAGAGGGACCACAGGTGCCTGACACAACACCCGGCTATTTTTCGGTTGCAGCCGTTGTTGTTTGGTGGGCCCACGCTGGATTCGAACCTGCCAGCTCAGGTGTATGTGACTGGCGCCTTAGCTAACCAAGCCACAATGGGTGAATTTTTATGGCATTTAAATTACATATCAATGAACCTGTTCAAAAAATAAATAAATAAGCCCTGGCATGGTGGCTCACACCTGTAATCCTAACACTCTGGGAGGCTGAAAGAAGGAGGATCCCACAAGCTCAGGAGTTCGAGATAGCTTGAGAAAGATGGAGACCCCCATCTCTACTAAAAATAGAAAAAAAAAAAAAAATTAGCTGAGTGTGGTGGCAGGTGCCTGTAGTTCCAGCTACTTGGGAGGCTGAGGCAGGAGGATTGTGAACCTAGGAGTCTGGGTTTGCTGTGAGTGAGGCTGACACCATGGCAATCTAGCCTGGGCAACAGAGACAACGTCTCAAAAAAAATTAATTAATGTTAAAAATCTGACAACAGAAAAAGACAAGAATTAATTTAAGAAGTATAATTAAGATACAATCCCTATGCCAGGAAACAAAGATTTTCTTTAATCTAGCCACATATCTTTAATTCATATATATAATAATTACACTCGAAAGGTATGACCACAGTGCAGAGACGGAACCCCAGGCCCTAAATGAGCTTAAGCTTTCTGAACTAAACTGGGTGGTCCCGACAACTGCTCAAAAAACAGCAGTAAATTTGCAAATTCTAAAAATAGACAACATTGCCCTTTCCGAGAAAAATCAAGCAATAAAAGGGGTATCTGAGAAGCAATTCAAATGCCAAAATTGTTTGAGTAGTAAACTATATTACACATAATCACTATGACCTAGAAACATTGAATCTGAAGCAGCAAAGGCTGACCTAGTAATTGATTTAATAGCTGTCTTCAAAGCCATAAAGGTTCTTACAGTGAAACTATCTGACTAGTTCTTTTCTCTCTGCATTGAGAGCCAAACAAAACAAAATGATTTAATAATCAGCAAGGCAAATTTAGATTAAACATAAATAACACTGACAGTGACTGCTATCAAATACTGGAATGAATTTAATTAAGATATTTGTGCAAGCTGTTTCCTTGGCGATCATTAAGAATAGCAAGACACCCTTGATTGCACTAATGTACATAGCTATGATTTAACAATAAAAATAAATAAATTAAAAAAAAAAAAAAAAAAAAGAATAGCAAGACAGGCAGCTTTGGTCTGAGTGCATTACTGCTTGGGAGGAGGGCACACCTTACCTCAATGTCCCGATTCAGTTGTTTCACTATGGCAGTTATGTTCCTGATGTGCTCCTCCAAGAAAAGCCTGGCCAAGCGGTCACCTCCCCCTTTGTTTTGCATTTTCTGCAGACTGTTGACAATGTCGTCTTTAATCCGGAAGGCGTGCTCCACGAGGGCGGCAGTGGTTTTCTCATGGCAGAGGATCCTATCTTCCAGCTGTTCCACTAGGCTCACAGATGAGTAAGGTGCCATGGTCAGGGACTGGCTGTGTCGGGGCATGGTTCT